>JAJLXB010000020.1:265244-285735 GCA_030571015.1 Ogataea sp. yHMJ1
AAAAAAAAATTAATTGACTCTTTTTTAATCGGTAACAGCAAGTACTAAGTAATAAATGAATGAATACATAACAATTTCAATCTCATTCTCAACTCAATTGGATAAAATCTTCAAAACGTCATCAGACTTTTGGTTTCTTTCTCTATTCTCAATACTAGTTCTGTTCAACAGTTTTTCGAAACTGTCTGAGTAAGGTGCTTTAATGATACTAGGATCATTTTGCTTTTTAACAATACCAAAATAAGTGTTGTAAATATCTCCATTATAAAAACCTAATGGTGAGTTAATGAAGAAATCACTAAACTTGAAACTATCAGTTAATCCAATAACTTGAGGTCTTAACTCACCCAGCACTTGGGCTAATGCTTCTTGAAGTTGGAATAAACAGCTGGACTCGAGAATATTATATTGCAAGAAATAACCAGAGAATTTATCAATATTAGCCAATGCAAATACTGTGGCTAATTTAGTCAAATATTTGATAGTGTTACCATCATCACCTGATTTAGTAACTTGATCGAGCTTAAGGATCCATTTGTCAAGCATGAATCTGATAGCATAAAGTTTAGATAGGGCAACACGCTCCATAGAAATAGAGTCCCAATCATTTTGGCTCTTTGTCAATTTATCTTTACAAACCAAAGAAACACGAACCAATGCAGTATTATAAGCAACTAACAAAGATCTCAGATCTGTTAAATTGCTTTGGTCTAATATACATGATTTATTGTCATTCAAACCTTGGTTAAACACTTCTTCAATGAACTTAAAATCTCCAAATACAACTTTACCTTTACTCTTCTTCTTCATGTTGATCTTACTTTCAACGTATTTGCTAACTTTTTGAATTATAATACGACCAGCAGAAGTAGCCAAGATATTGTTATCTCCTTCCCAAGTACATTGGACAACCCAATCATTATAAGCTTTGCCAAATCCAGAATATGAAGAGTATCCGTGACCACCACAGGCTTGTCGACATTCGTCAATCAATTCAGCTGTTAACCAAGTACATGTAGATTTTAAACTTGCAGAATTAGCAAATAATAGTTTTAATTGATCAATTGCAACACCCAGTTTAACCAAGTCTTGAGACTTGACACTTGAATCAACATCTGCCAAAGTTTTTTTGTAGAAATTTTGAATTTCATAAGAAGCTAATGACATAGCATAAGTCCATGCTAAATATGGAATTAATCTACGTTGGTGTAAAGGATAATTGATAATTTGATTTTCAATTGCTTGACCTTTGTTGTTGAATTGACGTCTTCCAACAGCATAACGTAGGGCAATAGTAATAAACCTTTCACTCATTCTAAAAGAATCAGTAACCATAGTCACTCTACCACCTAATAATGCACCATATGCCAATTGAGCCAAGGGTGGTTCAATCACTTCACCATCTTCATCAATCTTTGTGTATTTAGTCAACATATATTCTTTGGGGATCTCAACGTTGGAAAACTGGATCCAACCATTATCAATACCATCTCTACCCATCTTAGCGCCAATATCACCAATTGAAACACCTGGATACAAGACATGATTAGAGTCTCTTAAAGGAACAATAAATGTCTTGACACCATAATCTTGTCCATCAACAATTAATCTAGCGTAAACGACGCTATGAGTAGCAGAGTGAGCAGCACCTCCAATCCACCATTTAGTAGCGCCAACGTGCGGAGTATTAATAATGATTTTATTTGTCTTCTTGTTGAAAGTAGCAGCTGTCTCCAAACCGGCAACATTTGATCCATGGGCTAATTCAGTCATGGCAAAGCATCCATAAATATCCTTCATATACATGGCACCTCTTGTGAAAGCCCAATAGTTGAATTGATCTTCAGTACCATTACCTCTGATAGCAGATAAGAACAAACCTAAGTGGACACCAATTCTAGTACCTAATTGAGGATCAACAATAGCCATTAGATTCAAACGATGTTGGAAAGTATCAAAATTAGGAGCATCAACCTCAATATATTGAGCTAATCTAGCAATCTTAGTAGCTGTCAAAGAACGATGCTCGTCTTTGGTCTTATCATAATACGTGGTATCTGTATTCAAGATAGGATCTCTTTCTAGTTGCTGCATAATGGAAAGCGTTTTAGTACCTTCTTCAGCAGTTCCCTCAAGGAAAGCGTGCATTTTATTGATATCAAAGTCAGTCTGAGATCTTTCCTTTGTTATCATACTTGCTGGAGCAGGAGGATTAACCTCTGGCAAAGTAGTAGCTGACATAATGTGGGGTTAAAAATAGTTTTACTATATAGTACTGTGTTCAAGGATGAAAGTAATTGACAGTAATACTGTTGTAGCTAAAAAGGCTACACGGACATTGTGGTTAATTTTTTTATTAAACATGGGCTAACCGTTGTATTTATATAGCTAGCTAATTAACCAGTGGTTTGACATGACCGCATGTGAAAAACACCCTAACAAAAATAAGAATGTGAAGATTGAAATCTGGAGTCTCCGCAATTCGCTTAAATAAAAATGTTTGTTACTAAAGTGGGATGTCTTTTTTTTTATTAGTGCGTGTCTTTTAGTTGAGTTCCCCTCACCCACTAATCCAGTGGGTATCTTTTTTTAGGATGTTGTGTCTGATGTTATTTCAATGTTGTGGTCTGTGGAAGTGGTATGGTTTAATTCCTGATTTACATTCTTAATTTACATCCAATTCTACTTTATTTGATCATTTTCGACTTTGTCTATGTTCAAAGTATATTCGTATATATACATTTTTTATTTACATGTGATATTCAAGTGCTTGACTATGTTCCATCCCACTCCTCGTATCTATTACATTACATTCACATTCGCCACTCACAACTTATAGTATCTTCTACCATTAGCATCGTAACCAATCTCTCTATCCTTTCTAGTATCACGTAAGGATCTACCATAACGGTAACCGACTCTTCCAACTTTACTATCGGTGAATTTATAACTGATCTTGGAGTTTTGCTTGGCTAATACCACAATTGATTCTGCATCATTTTCAGCAGTCTCCTTAATGTTGGAGGAATCACCCTTCAAGATCTTACTCAAAGTAGTAGCAGCTGGCTCAATACCTAATTCCTTAGCAGCATCAATTGGACCAAATGGTTCAGATTCAGCAATGGATACAAATCTTGAGTTGGCAGCTTGAGAAGGAACAGGAATTTCAGTAATGTTTTCACCATGCTCGGCAGGGTTATATAATGGGAACATAAGATATAATGTGTCTGCCATTTTCTTTAATGAAGGAGTAATCTTTTCCTTTTGAATCCAATCCTTTTCAATAGTTGTTAATTTAACAATAGCTTGAATTCTTTCAACTTTTAACTTATATTTATCAGCAATCTCAACTAAAGACATCTTACTTTCAGTCACATCAGTAACAATATCTTGTTTCATTTGTCTACTGATCATAACATTTGTCTTTAATGCTGGATTGTTAGGGAAAGGCTGTAATGGATCTCTAGTTCTAACATCGTCATCACCAGCTAAATCATCTTCTCCATCTCTTTCTTGTTGGTTCATCTCTGCTTCTTCACCATCCATGTTTTTGTTTGCATCATTTCCTAATGCTACGTGACGACCTTTTTTAGCTTTGGCAAAGGCAGGTATATGAGATCTACCTTCATCGGATGGATTGATATAGTTGGTAGTGTGATTATAATTTGGGTAGGCATATTTATTGAATTTGTATTCACCTTTGTAGTTCTTAGGACCTAAAAATTCTTCCAATAATCTTCTTGGGACAGTCTTTCTACGCTTGGAAGTTGGGACATCATCAAGAGATGTATATGTTGGGTATGCTAATGTTCTTATTGAACGACTTGTTATTTGAAGATTTATCGCTCCACTTGTGGAATTCTTCACCACTGCACGGGCAGCAGCAGACATACTAGACATTTTCTGTTTATAATATCGCAAAGAAAGTGTATTTGTGTCTCTTTAGGAGTGGTTGTCCATGAGTTAATTACGTATTATCATTAGATACCTAGAGCTCTTCTCTATAGCTACCAACTAACAAACAGTCTTCTCACCAAATTTTCCACTTTTTCAATTTCTCGACAGGGTAATTTTCAATACGCGCATTTAGTTTTTGAGTCGTGTTGAAAAACTTCAAAGAATTGAGTAATCGCTTTTAGTTGAAATTGATTTCTAGCGATATACCACTAGACTAGTTTTACTATTATAATAAGTTACATAGAAAAAGAGTAAATTTAAATGATAATATAAGAAAACCAAATTTTTTTATTATTTTTTAATAATATATGAACTATATAATTCAAAAGGAAACCCATGGTTCGAAAACGTACAAGAAAGTAAAAAAGTGTAAAGATAAAAAAAAAGATACGAATAAAAAAAAAACAATAATTATAACAAATGTAAATTGAATGAATGATGATTCATCATTTTGTTGTTTTTTTGTTCTTGGTTAGTAGTTAGATGATGATCATAATAAGAATCAAGTGAAATTAATGTACAATGCTGAGTCAATCACTTGATGAAGGAGATAATGTCTTCGTAGAATAAATAAATGAAAGTTTTAAAATAATTGTTTATTTGTTTAACAAGAAACTAAATCAACAACTTCTAAGTGGACTGGGGAACATTGAGTACCAATGGATTCATCGTATAAGTTGTAGAAAGAACCAGATAAACATTGGTAGAATTCAGTGGTCTTACCAATGGCCAAGTAACCATCATCAGTGATAGACCAACCAGCAGCGTAGATAGCACCGGCTTGTGGTGGTGGACCATCGAATTGGAATTGTCTGTTAGCAACAATGGAACCAATTCTACCCTTAGCATCGGTTAAAATGGAACCGTTCAAGGTCATAGCTAAGGAGTCGGAAGTTAAGCAAGAGACTGAGTCAACTGGGTTAGATTTGTCATCAAGAGCAGCTTCTTCAGCGCTATTAGTAGCTTGGACTTGTCCATCGGAGATTTGAGAAGCAGCAGCCTTGGTGGTAGTAGTAGCTTGGATTTGACCATCACCAATTTGGGTGACAACACCTTCCGCAGTCTTGGTAGTAGCTTGGATTTGACCATCACCAATTTGGGTGACAACGGCAGCAGCAGTAGTGGCAGTCTTAGTAGTAGCTTGGATTTGACCATCACCAATTTGAGTGACGACAGCTGGAGCAGTGGTCTTGGTAGTAGCTTGGATTTGACCATCACCAATTTGGGTGACAACGGCAGCAGCAGTGGAAGTGGTCTTAGTAGTAGCTTGGATTTGACCATCACCAATTTGGGTGACAACATCTCTCTTGGCTAAAGCAGAGCCAGAGGCGGTGACAGTAACTGGGTTGATGGCAATACCGAAAGTGTAAGCGTAGTCTGTAACAGTACCAGCTAAAGCACCTTCTGGGGTTAAAGTGGTCCATGGTTCAGATGGAACGTAAGCAGCAGCAGCACTAGAGGCTAAACCTAATGCACCTAAGACGGAGAATCTGTATTGCATTGTAGATATTATAATTGATCGAGTATGTGAGTATAGGTTTTGAAAACGAAAGAAATTTTTATCGTATTGCTTAGTTGCTTTTCAGTAAATCTAGGAAATTGATTTGACTGTAGCGATAGAAATGGAATGTAGAGATTAGTCAATCCAAAGATATCTGTATGATAAAAGATAAAGAAAGGAAGAATTGAGCATAGAATAAGATTTCATTAACGAAAATATGGGGGATATCTGTCAGCTTATATACCATTCCAAGGGACATGAGAGGGGCGTGATCTGAACTGTAGTGGTTAGGTAAATTCCAGTTGAGCAAAGCCGTAAAAGAGATGGCTGGTCCACATCCAGGACGCTATTGATCTCAAAAATCTCAATATAACCCTTTTGGGGAATATGTAAATATACGTAATTATACTTCCCGAAGGGGCTTAAAACTACTTGACTTCTCGGTCCCTCTCTATATATGCCTATATACTGCTTTACTTCTTCAATATATTGTAAATGAGCTACATATCATGTTACTTCATCAACCTTAACTTTGATTTGAGTCTATTTCGAGTTTTTTGGTGCAAATATAGAGCACATGAGAGTGCAAAATGTCACAGCAAAAACCAAGAGGCCCTTGTTAATTCCTTGCTAAGGATGACCGGATTATGTGAGCCGCGAGCCGCACAAAGTTATTTTTAGAAATCTCTAATTATATCGACATTACTACCAAGGATGCCTACTAAAATTATTTTTCTCTGTTCCCTGTGTTTGCCGACAAACGCTATACTGGTGCTATATTTATTAGTGTATACTATTGGCCTTTATAAATATATATACAATGTCGTCATTGAAAATCTGATCATAATTATGGTGTCGTTCATATGTATTATATAACTTCGAAGACGTCATAGATAAAATCTTTTTATTTCAATTCATTAGTAATATATATATATATAGTGGAGAGGACGAAATGGTCTCTTTAGTAGTAATAGCAAATATACAGCTATTATATCTTCCGCAATTGATCCCTATAACAATAAATAGCGGAACGCCCCATAGATTCCATCTTATCCGGTTAGCGAAAAACTGGAAAATAATAATTAGGCTTACACACACTGTAAAATAGAGATGGCTTGCTATAATACGATCTAAATATTTTTGTTCCACCCTTGATTCTTACTCCTGCCGTGCATGTATTTTTTCAATTGACAGCTCTAGATCAATAGGATCAATCAGATCAATGTAGCTTTTACTTCAGTAACGGGGCAAAAGGGTTTAATACTTTCCGCATATAACAAATTTATCATTGCTATTTTTTTAAGTTCTCACAATCACATTGACGAACTAGTTAAATAAAATTAACTCTTTGCGCATTAATTACCAATGTTGTTGTATTCCCATATTTGACAATTACTAGTAGCTGGATAATATTCTCCCAGGAAAAGTTCCTGTTCATTTGCTGTGATGGTCTGGGCGGCATGACATGCTCGTGGGCAAAGCCAAGCGATATGTTGCATAGGATATACTTACTATATTCGAAACAGCAGTACGCAATAGGGGAGGAATACTTGAATGGATTATAGTAAAAAAAAAAAGTATAACAATTATTTTTGAAGTATAAAGTACAAAAGCATAAAAGATAAATGATTGAATAAATAAGTATATAGTACATATAAGAGAATGCGAGAAAGGAATAGTAAAGTAAAGCTTTCCACTGTGCTTACTTATTGGTGAGCATTTAACAAAGCTTCATCAATGACTTCGTTATCAGGAATACGCAAAACACTTGAATCTACTTTCTTCAACTCATCATCTACATTTTCATTTTCCTGTTGTTGTTGCTGTTGTTTCATTTGATTATGAGCATGTTCAGCAGCTTGTTGCAAATACTGAATAGTAAGCAAATTATCCATTTCCAGCTGCGAAGGATGATTAGTCTGAGGTTCAGCAGCAGCTCTAGCAGCTAACTCTGCAATATCTTGCTCATTTAATTGATGATGAGATTGTTTTAACAATTTAGAAAGTTCGCTGACGTCTGCATTAACCTTATCATCATCCTCCACTTGATGATGATGACGATCATTGTGAACATCGTGGTGATGGTGATGCTCCATTTGATGATCCATGTGATCTTCATTGGTTGAGCCTAAGGTGGAAACTCCGTATATTCCACCCACTGGATTACTATCGACTAAAGATGGAGTTCTCTTCCAGTTATAAGGAAGATGACATCTATGAGTGTAACCTATTTGGACAAACCCAGATGCTAAATCGTAATTTAAACTGACCTTTGAATCACAAGGTTCAGTTTTCAATTTATTAATGACTTGTCTTTTGTTTTCACTTCTTGACTTACGTTGTCTGTTCTTATCCTGGGAGCATACAAACATAAACGAGATCTTTTTAGGTTTATTTGAATTAACCAAGTTACCTTGATCATCTGTCTCATCGCCAAGTGCAGACTTGTGGAAATCCCTGATAGCAAATCTAAACCCAGATAAGAGCATCAATGGAATGATATATGTGTTGATCAACATCTTGGAGAAGTTTTTGTAGTGTAGTGGAGTAACTTCTTCGGGCTTATATCTTACAAAGACGTTACTTGCGGCATAACCTCTATAATTATGTTGAAGAATATCAATTTCTGTGTTCAATCTTATTCTTTGTAAAAATTCTTCAAAATCAGTGTATAAATTAGGAACTCTTGATAAATCACGAACTTTTCTACTTTGAATCTTTCTCTTAACTCTACATGTCAAACAGGTTCTGTATTTTAAATAAGATTCTTCGTCTTCATTGAGTCTTTTCACTCTACATCTTGAACATTTTCTCACTGGTGTACCACCATTAGGGAAAGCTGTTTGCATCGAAGGGTAAATATTGTCCTTCTTCTTGTCTGTATCACCATTTTGTCCATTTCTTCCGGGCTGATCTTGCTCGGATTGTTGATGTTGATTCAGTTGTGCAATATGTTGATGTTGATGCTGATGCTGCTCATCATTACCGGATTGGCCATCTTGTGACAAAATGTAATCTGATTGGTATTGATAATCTTCAGACTGACCATTTGCAGATACCGCCGCTACGGCTGCTGAAACAGCTGCGGTAGCTTCTTCCATGGCAGCGCTATCCAGAACATTGACACTATTGTCATCGTCTTCTACGTTACGTCCAAGATCGTGCAACTGATCATCCACATCACTTAGATTTAGTCTCTGAGCGTCTGAAGCCTTGATTGCTTCAGCCAAGGCGTCTGCAGCAGACTGTACCTGGTCATGTTCTGCGCTATTAGAATTGCTGGAGTCCATATCTGATTTGGGGAAAGATTGTTGTATGGGAAACTAAAAGCTGTGCAGGTGAAAAATTGTAAATATAAACAAGGATGAAAAAATTTGTCAACTAGGGAAGGAATGAGTAATCAGAAATGGTGGCAAGATATAGTGGCCTGTAGTAGCGGGCTATATAATCTGTGTGAAGTTTCTCTGCGTGCTCTTGCTCTAAGTGAGTACTTTTGTGGGGGGGATGTAACACAAGGTGGCTACCCTATCTGGAATTTCAGAAAGGACAGAAACTGGTTGAATAAGGAGGATTGAAAGGGATGGATAGTGCTTGCTCTGCACCATCTGGTGATGGGCAAATTTGGGGTACAAACGGAGCGACGCGTCGGTGCGTCTGATTTGGAACTAGTACTTTGTATTTGGAGAGTGCACGTTGGAAGAGCTAAACAGACTGCTTGGTAGCTGTAACTAAGTGGAACATATTGTCTATATAGCCCTGCATATACCCATAGATACAGCCATTGATAGATTTGCATAGCGCAATGGCAAGGAAACAACCAGTAGTAGAGTCCAGCGCAGAAGAGTCCAGTGTGGATGAATACGAGAACGAACAAGAATTAGGTGAAGAAGAAGGTGAAGAAGAGGATGATGATGATGATGATGAAGACGATGGAGATGATGAAGAAGAGGATGAAGAAGAAGACGAAGAAGGAGAGGATGAAGAGGAAGAGGACGAAGCAGAGGACGGGGAAGCTGTAGATGATGAGGAAGACGACGACGAAGAGGATGAGGAAGAAGAGGAGGAAGAAATTGACAACTACAACCCTGATGAAATCGATGATGACCTTGAAGTCAAAGTACAAGATGATGATGACGATATAGATCTTACACCACCTGTTGAAGATGAAGATGAAGATGATGACTACGAAGATGAGCCAGTGGAATATACTCCAAAGAAAAAAGGAGCGGCTTCTAAAAGGGCTGCGACCCCTGTAAGTTCAAAGAAAAAGAGAACAATCACCTTGAAAGTGAAATCTCCTGTACCTCCATCAATACCAGACTCAGACAAAAAGAGAACGCGTAAGGCAGCTACACCCGTTTCAAAATCAAAGGCTGATTTAGCTGCTTCTGTTGCGGGTAGAAGGGCTAAATCCAAGGTGAACTACAACGATGATTATAACGATGATGATCTGCTCGAAGAAGATGAGCAAGCTGCAGAAGACGAAGAAAATGCTGGTGAGGAAGAAGAAGAGGAGGAAGAAGAGGAAGAAGAAGTAGAAGAAGAAGACCAAGAAGATGTAGACATGGAAGAAGAACAAGAAGAACAAGAAGAAGGCGATGTTTCCATGACCGGAGGATATTATGACGACGAAGACGATGATGAAGAAATGGAAGTGGTGAATACTCATAATTTAACGGAAAGACAAAGAGCAAAATACTATGAAGACAATGATAGAGACAGCACGCCTGCTGGTGATATGAGTGACAGCAGTATGATGAGTGAAAACGATCCTTCGACTAAGAAAAAGATACCTAATGCCTTGTTGGCACTTTCGAATGAGCGTCATTCAAGAAAACAATTCACTGAAGAAGAACTGCAATTGAGAAAATTAGAAACCATGAGAAAGAGAAAGAATTTCACAATGAAGAAGTTAGAAGCAGAAAAGAGAGATACATTGAATAGGTTACTTATGAGAAGAGCTACTAAAGTGCGTAATCTGGATAAACTCAAGGGAAAGGAATATGGTGATGGTGAAGGTGATGATCAAGGCAACTCAACTAGTGAGAGGCCAAGAAGACCTATTTTCCAGCATAAAGCTCTCTTCAGGTGGACTTCTAAAACTATAACGGATGAGAATACTAATACTAAAAAGAATATATCGTTGTTAAGTTTCTCGGAGTAATTGATGGATTTGAATAAATTGAGTATAAAAAAATTACTTATTTCTATGTACGATGTATGAAGTGTATGTATATTTAAAATATGTCAGATCGGAGATTCTGAACCACCCCGTTTTTATTTGTAATAATCTATTAAAAAAAATGCAGTATTGTCTTCTTGTATTAATCAAACTTTTCAAAAAACTCTTCTTCTCCTTCTTTGACGATCTACAGCCTTCTTAATGACCCAACCATACACGGCACCAACAAACATACCTCCCAAATGGGCGGCGAAATCAAATGTAGTCCATTTTAAGGCCAATCCAGCAACGTTATATGCAGCAAACCCCGCAACTGCCATACTTGCTCCACCAGGGATTGGAAGGAAGAAAAGAGATACTGGGGCTGAAGGTAAGAGAACACCAAAAAATGTAAAAATGGCAGAAATACCACCAGATGCACCTAATGATGAAACAATACCTGCCTTAGTGACCGCTGAAAAGATAGTGGAAGCAAGTGAAGAGACGGCGATACTCGATAAGTAAAATGATGTGAAATTGGCAGCACCTAAAACTTGTATAACTGTGGTACTGAAAGAATAAAGACACATCATGTTAAATAACAAATGGAAGAACTCTTGATGACTGAAACCACTCAAAATCATTGATGGATAGTTGACTCTCATTGGTACGTTCTTGGTATGCAAGAAGTATTTATACAACACCTTTTGCATTCTACTGGACAATTGACCGTTATTTGCCAAATACCAAGCACCAAATATCAAAGCATTGATACCAATAATACTAAACAAAAGCTCTCTTTTGTGATTCTTGAAGTAAGACAATGGAGTATAATCAAATAATATTGGTGTGATAAAGTATGTTCCAACTACAAATGCCACTGTAAACACTAGTGGACCTCTGATGATAGACCAGGCCTCATTTCTTCCATTGTTATTGTTATTGCTGCCGGTACGCTTTTCTATGTGACGTCTAATTTCGTTATAAGTGGCATATGATCTTTTTGAAGAAACCAAAATTTGATGTTGGACCTTTTTTGCCCTTGGTAAATTGATCTCGGAAAGTAAGCCAGATTTGGAGACTGGATTCTTCTTCAAAGCCGAAGAAGTGTGATAATTTCTCAATGTCTGTAGCCCATTATTGGCTTTGAAAGGTACAGACTGCGGTCTTATGAGATTGTTGGAAAGTGAATTTATTATTCTACCGTTCATGGCAATTGACTTCAGGATTTTTCCGGAGGCAAGCCTACCAGGTGCAACAGAGAACGCAGTACTAAGCATTGTCTGTGATAAAGGGTAATTTGAAATATATACAGAAGACAGTAAAAGTCAATCTATATATCTCACCAAAAGTATTTGAAGACAAAGGGATCCTGTAATCAGTCTTGGTCTCAATCATTTAATATAGTTAGTGGGGTTGATATGAAATCTCACTTTGACTTTCCAATTGCTACAATGCTAGGACTATAACCACTGTACTAAACTAGAGCTACCCTAGATTTCACTACTTAACCGCTCTATTTATTCACTTTTGTTTTTTATTTCAATACAATAAGACTCTCTCTGGAAGTCTTATCATCTAAATAAATAAATATACAAAGATCTTCAATTAATAGTAAGTATCATGTAAGTTAATATTTTCCCCCAGCCAATTGAAAAAGTAGCAGACGCTCAATTTTGTTTATTAGCGGCATTTGCTACAAGTCTAGAGTTCAATCTACTGTCCATGCTTACTCTGTCTGGAATCTCCAGATCAATGAGTCCTAAAACTTCATTCTTGAAGCTTTCAAGTTGCTTAGTCGCACGAGCAGTATTATCCAAATCGTTCAATTTTTCAACGTTAACGTACGCCTTGACAAAATATTTCCCTTGCTTATCTAATAGTTTCAAAACATTAGGTGATGACTTTGAAGATGAATCTTCAGTGAGAACCTTCTCCGCATCTTCCATTTTCACATCATCGTCTACAATCACCATATCACTGTCTGACTCTTTCTTTTGTTCTTCTTTAATTTCTGTGCTTGAAGGAGAGCTCTTGGTCTCTTGACTTATTTCTTTCCCATTTTCGGTTTTAAGTTCCTTGCCCTTTTCCATCTCTGCTTGTATGATGTCCTTTCCGTATTTTCCAGACTTCACGTATAATCTGTATAGCTCGACGATAACGTCATTGTGATAAAACCGCACACCTTTACTCCAGTATTCTGTATCAATCATGTATCCAAGCTCATCAACGTATCCCAGTATGTCATCTGTACTCAAAATGGTAGTCTCATACATGTTTTGTATCAGCACTTTCCTCTTGCCACCAGCTGGGATGTCTGAGATTTGCATTGTCCATATAGATTCGTTGATGTTGGAGTTTGGATTATTGATTGCATCACCGCAGCACACTCCTTTGGTATCCTCGCTGGGTGTCCAATTCAATGGGCTCTCCCATATACGAGTCATGCGCATACGGTACTGTTCGATCTGAGTGGGTTTTCCTACTCTTGAATCTGGTGTGAAGGGGAATTTGGGCTTGAGGATTACTGTGTGGGTGGAAAGCTCTTGCGGGAGCATACCTGTTAACGAGGTCAACGAGAGCTCAGTTATCCTGAATTGATTCTCCAAAATTGACGATACCAAAGAAATTTGCTGTACCATCTGTACTTATTCGTCTATAGTCGTGTAGTTGTTGTAGACTATTTGAACTGTAGCTAGTGTTAGTGAAGAAGGAAGAGCTATTTGTCTCCATCAAGTTGAAATAATTATCTAAAGCTAGAGAGAGACGTTGGAAATGGAAAGACTAAACCCGCGGTAACATGTGACATCTAGATTGTTTAAAACAATTATTATCACTTAATCCTTTTTGGCTACATTTTTATTATTGTGCTTAGGGGAGTGTAAAAACGTAATACTTATTGCTGTTTGTTCTATAAAAGTGAGTTTTGTTATATATCTTATCTACTAGTCCCATGAATAGCGATATCAAGGTTTCTGCTTTCAAAGACTCATTCAAGGCATCTTCCTTATTTAACAAAAGTGGGTCTATGGATGAGAACAAGGTAAGCCAGAAGACACTCTCCAAAATGAACCCAACAGAGTACTGCAGTGATGCGTCACTGCAGTTGATTTTGCAACGAAGGGACGACTTCAGAAAGGCCCTCGATGATGAAGAAACTGATAGTTCAGATGTTTATACTATTCCAACAAGAAGAATGAAGGATTGGGTTAATGCGTAAGTTTTGAATAATGATAGGTAACTGGTACATCTCTTGTTTTCAAATGCTAACTTTCAACTCTTATCATTTCCCATTAGAGATTATTTTACCAATAGTCTACGTTCTTCCAACAGTGGTGCTAAAAATAGCTTGAAAAACTTCTTCGAAAGTACAAAATTTGCAGAAGATGATGAAGATGATGAAAACAAGGAAAATCATGGCTTGGACTCTAACTGTAATATCATCAACAAAAATGTTAAGCAAACCACAGACCCATATTTATCTATTTCGTTCAAAAAGAACATTCCCTTTTTTAAAAATGATCAAATTCTAGAATCTAATTACCATAATCAGCCATTACACAACAACACTAATGTTGCACTAGAAAAAAATGTGGCAACTATTCCTTTATCACAAAGCACATCAACAGCCTGCTCCACAGGCAACACAAACAAGAGAAAAGATGATCAGACTAAAATTTACAAAGAGAAGTTAGATGATTCGTTGGAGCTTATTAACAAATTGAATAACGAGATCAACAGACTCTCCAGTTTAAACAATCTTTCTGTAGCAAGGATTAAATTACTTGAGAGCCAATTGGCTTCTCACAGATGTGAAAGCAAAACAAATGTCGAAGTAAACAAAAGAATTGAAGAACTTGAAAAATTGGAAGTTTCAGGTGAACAGAGAGTCAATTTGATTAACCAGAAAAATGAATTAAGCAAGAATAATCTGTCATTGAGGAAAGAAGTTGATAGACTAGCTAGATTTGAAGAAGAGAACTTTGCTTTGAAAGCCAAAATAAGAAAGTTTCAAGTTCTAGTAAATGGATTGAATGAAAAACTGGCAGAAAATGTCAAGATGAAAGAAGACATTGTTGATTTGGAATTGAGAAATGTTGTGTTGGCAGACTGCTTAGAAAAGAGAAAAAAGAAAGAGTCCATTTTTAATCATTAGAGTAAAAGCTTTTACGCTCTGTAAATATATATTTGTGTCTTTTTTTTAATAACAACCAGTTAACTGTGGTAGTCGCAGTATCCAAGTTGTTTGTGTAAAACACCACTCTTTGGTTTGTGATCTACCCAACAAGCACAACAAAAACTGAACCCGAAACGAGCGAAAACGGCCGAGGTTCAAGAAAAATAAGCGTAGATAAAAATTCCAAGATATGTGTAATCAGAATGATCAGAGACAAATAACTAACTTCAAGCCCAACCCCACCAGACTTTAAACCGCCCAAACATATACCTTGTACCTTGCAGAAAATATCATAGAATGTCAGTTGATGCCCAGACCAGAATTTTAAACCATATGAATAAGGACCATAGGCTAGCCATTGAGGACTACCTGTGCGTTTATGGAGATGTTGCAATCAATAGCAAAATCGCCAACATCAGAATGAAGGACATTGAACTGGACCACATGACTATCGAATTTAATCACCATGATATTGAATTTGAGATGCTGAAGCCTATTTCCTTTGATCCACCTTTAGAAAACTTTGGCCAAGCTAGAGAGAAACTTGTAGCCATGGCTGTCGAAGCAGCTGCAAAGAGAGGTTACTCTCATATCCAAATCAAAGATATCACCTATCCTACTGCACCAACAGATATAATCCTTATGAATCTTATAGCAATTTTGATTGCAGGTTACTACAGTCGAAGTCTAATCTTCCAAGGATTATTCCCAATGCTATATATACCTGATTCAGTTACTCAGTTTTTAAGTTCAATCAATAATTACATTCTTTATGCCACAATAATTGCTCATGTTGTTGAGATTTTGTTTGTACTGACCCCTAAATTAATCAAGTATAGAGTTCCTACTGATTTCACCATTGAGTGGATTTTGTTTACTTTAGTTTTAGGATATCCATTTATTTGCAAATTTGACAAGCTTGTTGAAGAAGCTTCTCATCCTCCAAAGAAACCCTCTGCTGCAACACCACCAAAGAATTGAAATTGACTAGATTCATATGATTCAACTACATATTTTATTCTTATTTACTTTAATAATTACTAGATCACGATTATAAAAAAGTATTACGATTTGAAAAGAAGTAAATAAACTAAAGTAATAACTATTAAAAATATAAAAAGCAGGACATAACTCATGGAATGGGATCAACAAAGGGTATGTATTGTCTGCCTGTTACTTCAATATAGTCACCCACATTGATAAAATATCCTGAATTGAGCTGGATTGCGTAAATACCAAAGAAAGAGTTAACCATATCTCCAGGGTTGACTCTTCTATATTTAGAAATGGTGTTTGTGATGGGATAACGCTTATCCATTTCACCACTGACAATATTAACATTTGGTAAGGGACATCTTGCACATTTAGATCCCACTTTCCACTCATTTACAGCACCTGTTTTGTTACTATGGATTGCAAAATTAGACCAATTATCTGTATCATGTGGACTCTTGGTGCCCTGGATCACCATATTTGGTCTGAATTGATTAGCATAGATCTTCACGTCTTTAAACTTCTCGTTAGAAGATACAGATTTTTGAAGATGATCTATATCGTCCTGAGAGAAAAGTAAAACAGGGTAATAATCATGGAAAGTAGTGTGCCTGAACTCAGAATCTTCAGAGACATCTTGTAACTGAGATCTTAAAGGTGATCCAGTCTTCACTGGTCTACCAGTGAAACTATAGAACAACAGGGTATCTTCAGGTAAATCCATATTGTAATTAAAGTCATCGGGTACGATTTCCTTGATGACATACGAATCAATAATTGCACCAAAGACATTTAAAACTTTCGTGTCAGGATATAAGATGAGATCCGTGACAACAGCTGGCAGATCAAAACTCCTTGTACCTTTCTCATTCTTCAAGGGGTACGTAACTCTAAATATACCATCTAATGGTTCTTCACCTTTAGAAGTCTTGATGAATTTAACGTCAATCAAAGACAAATTAGCCTTTTCTCTTTGAGTAATAGGAACGTAATGTGATTCTTTGTTACCCTTTTTCTTACCCATTTCAATACTAGCCAAAACAAACTCACGGTCAAATTTGAAACCTCCAAATTGACTGACTTCCCAAGAAGTAGCTTCCACACCTTTACCAACAGATTTGATAGGGTAAACGATAATCTTGGAGACAAACCCACCTGAATCTCCCTTGAGAGAAAACAAACGAGATAAACCATATTTGATTTTGAAATTGAAATTCGCAATTGCTTCAATTATGTTGTACAAAGTGCTGGGATTATACGAACCGGTTTTCAACTTCGTAGTAACGTAATTTGAACTTGAAAACAAATCAAGGGATAAAAGTATCGAAGCGGCAGTAGCTGTTGTGGCTGCGGCCACAAGGCCTACCGACCATATATTGGTCTTTGACATTGTTCACTGTAATAATCACAAGATGATGTACTCTCAATATGACCAATGACAGGACGACTAATGGCAAGTAACCATATATATAGAAGGAATTACCAGCTTTCTGTCTAACCAACATCCCTAACCGCAAACATATGAATCTAACTAGCTTAACTAGGTAGTTGCACCCACAACCTTATCTAATTAATCATGAGTTAGCGGTCTCCGGTGTGGAAAAATAGACTAAAGACTAGCGCTAATACAGCAGGACCAAATGGAGTTATTTCAATCAGTGAATTATAATAGCTTCTAATGCTAATAGCAACAAATACAAATAGTAAAATCTAAATTCTACGGTGTGATACTCCTCAATTCCGTTATTAAACATGCGATCTATGAGATCTGTGAAGAATGCTGCTACAAAGGTGCCCAAGAAACCCACAGCAGCACCAAAATCCAAGCTTATTAGCTCATTATCCCAAGGTGTAACCATACCAAAACCAACAAAACCTCCGATGTTCCCCGTTGATCCTGCCACGGGCAAGAGATACTGGCTAGTCAAGAGTGAGCCATTGAGTCGAATTGATCCTAAGACGGGTAAAGATGCACAGTTCAGTATCCTGTCTTTGTCACAGACAGATAAAGAGCCATGGGATGGTGTAAGGAATTATGAAGCCAAGAACAATTTATTAAACATGATACCAGGTGATATATGCTTGTTTTACCATTCGAATTGTCCCGATCCGGGTATTGTTGGTTTGGCTACCGTTGCAGAGTCGGCTCACCCTGATGAGTTACAGTTTGATTCTAGCAGTAGTTACTATGATCCTAAGGCTACAAGAGAAGTACCGCGTTGGTTTTGTCCAGATCTATCCTTCTTGGGAATTTTCCGTCAAAAAGTCAGATTAAGTTATTTAAAAGAGAGTGCGGAGTTTGCTGAAATGTTACTTGTTAAGCGTGGTAGATTAAGTGTTATACCCGTAAGTGCTGAGCATTTTGGTAAGATTATGAAGTATCAGCGAGAAGGGAAGGAGATTGCCAAGGTAGATAAATTACAAGAGTTTGATTGTGATGTTACAGAATTAAATTATGTTCCTGATGCAATAGTATAGAGTATAGAGCATATATATTATTTCGTTTGTTTATTTTTGATATACGTATATATGAATAAATAAGATATGACTAAAACGTAATATAAACTATATTAGAGAAGTTATTGAAAGGGAATAAAAAGGAAACCAATCAATACAATAAATAGTAAACAAAATATCGTAGTAAATAAATATTGAAGTTAGCATGAAGAAATAAATCAAGCGGTTAAGATTCTTAAAGTGTTAGAGTGACCAACACCTTTGGTAAAACCTTGGACAGTGATAATAGTATCACCTCTCGATAAGATACCAAGCTTAGTAGCTTCTTCAATACCATACTGTAATCTGTTTTCGACATCTTCCTTCCAGTCTTCAACTCTTGGTTGGTCATACACGAATGGGTAAACACCACGGTATAAGTGACAGTATCTTGCGGATTCAGCGTTTCTGGTAACCATAATGATTGGACAGTCTGGTCTGTACTTGGAGACTAATCTAGCAGTGGTACCAGATGTAGAAAGGACAACAATAGCCTTGGCGTCTTGTTCATAAGTAGCAGAGACGGCAGCAATAGAAATAGTTTCGTTGGTTTCACATGGCTTAGGAGTCAATTCTCTTAATTCATTGAAAGAGGTCAAGTATGGTAAAGCCTTTTCAGCGATAAGACAAGTGTGGTGCATCATAGCAACGGCTTCTAATGGGTAGTTACCCTTAGCGGTTTCACCAGATAACATGACACAGTCGGCACCATCTAAGATAGCGTTACCGACATCAGAGACTTCAGCTCTGGTTGGTCTTGGGTTGTAGGTCATAGATTCTAACATTTGAGTAGCACAAATGACTGGCTTACCAGCTAAGTTACACTTGGCAATTAATTGTTTTTGAACAACAAACACTTGTGGGGCTGGAATTTCAATACCTAAATCACCTCTGGCAACCATGACACCGTCAGTTTCCTTTAAGATAGCATCGAAGTTGTTGACACCTTGTTGGTTTTCAATCTTAGCAATGATTTGAATATCTTTACCATCTTCACCCAAGACTTCTCTAATAGAGATGATATCTTCAGCAGATCTGATGAAAGAAGCAAAGACCATGTGGACACCGTTCTTGACACCAAATCTTAAATCAGCCTTATCCTTTTCAGATAAAGCTGGTAAATCGACATCTGTGTTTGGTAAGTTAACACCTTTATGGGAACAAATCTTACCAGCGTTAATGGATTTAACCTTTAAAGTTTCAGCATCAACGACTTCTAAGACTTCAAAGGAAAGAACACCATCATCAATGTAGATGATCTTACCTGGAGCAATAACCTTGGTGATGTTCTTGTAGTCGATGTACATAATCTTGTCATCACAAGCTTGAGCGTATTTGTCATCGGTAGTGAAGATCATTTCGTGGTTTGGATCAATTGGGAAGTCTTGGTTGTCAATAGTGGTACCGGTTCTGATTTCTGGACCCTTGGTATCAAGAGCGATAGCAAGTGGTCTACCTGGATAAAGTTCTTCGGACTTTCTAGCGTTATCAATGACGGATTGATGGTACTCGTAGGAACCATGGGAGAAGTTCATTCTGACAATGTTTAAACCAGCCTTTCTTAACTTGACAAGGACTTCTGGGTCATTGGTCTTTGGACCAATGGTTCCGATGATGGAGGAACGTCTGTATGATTTATCTGGGGTGGTAGTGACATCTAAGGCTTGTAACCAGCCGATTCTTGAAGTGGACATTGCGGAGGATGTAATTAGTGATACAAACTAAGTATTAAGAAAGAATAAAGTGGTATAATTAACCAAGTAAATTAGATTAAAAGTATGTACTAAGCAGAAAGTATAAGACGTTAAAAGAATTGGGGGGAAGGGAATACCAATGATATATATATGTAAAGGGTAATAATAAAGGTATAATAGTCGGGAAGGGGCAGGAGTGGCTATTTCCATCCCATGATCATCTAACCTATGCTGCTGCGGTGACAAGCAGCCCGGCAACTCTACGGCACAGCCCGATTATAGCTTCGGACTGCTGATATTTCCGGAAGTGAGTCCTATTTAGAATTAGCATCGAAATGATATGCCACTGGTTTAGCTACCGACTAGCTAGACCACTTGACACGAAGATCTGAACGCGCCACACACATGCCGCCTCTCTCGAGGCATGCAACAGGCAACTATATATATATATATATACTGTATATAGTTATATTTGAAGGGTGAGCAGCCACAGGGTGGCGAGTGTTGGAACA
>JAJLXB010000025.1:0-228974 GCA_030571015.1 Ogataea sp. yHMJ1
ACCGAGGTTCACGGTACTTTAAAATGCAGTATATGCTTTGGAGAGAATGATGAGATGCCACCTAGTGGAGATGAGAAAGATGCAAAGGAGTGGATATGCCCATGTACATGCTCATTTCTGTCGCATGCTACCTGTTTTTACAGTTTTGTTTCCTCAGAAGTAATTGATAATAAAAAACTCAATGGTGGGGCTATTGCACAAGTTAATCCTGCTGAAATGGAGAGATTTATGAACCGCAATGATCCTTGTAGAGTATTGGCTGCTGTGGGTGATACTTTTGCAATCTACCTGAAATGTCCTCAATGTAGAGGTCCACTAAGTCTGCGGCCTGAAACTTCAAAGCTATTGAACATCAAAACCAAGATCGATAGTTCCCTTTCCAGTATATTTAAGATAGGTTTGAGATCTACTATGGTCGTCACTTCCATGTCAAGTCTTTTGTTTGGGGGAATAGCTTGTGTTAGCTGTACAGGTGTATATATGGCCAATGCCTTGATGCCCAATAGTATACAATCCGCTTTGTTTCAGTATAAACCTACAAGATACTCATTGGTGCAAGCGGTTGATCAGAACACTATAACTGTTCCAAAGTTCTTGCTGAGTACATCAATCATTCCTCTCAGTTTGTTTCATTTTAGACACATGAGCGTTCCGTTTGCTTTAAGAATTGTGTTGAAATTAACTGAATTCAGTGTTTTTGTGAACTCTGAGTTGTTAAGAAGTAATAGACCTTTGAGATGGACACTTTATTTGGACTTTTTAAAGGAGTTGTATTGTCTTGGATACTCATTGACTTTCAATAGGGTTTACTACAGATGGGCCAAAAAAATTAGGCCTGGATTCCTACCAGGTAAGACTGTTCTTTCACAACAACTTGAAACAGAAAGCAATATTGAAGAAAATGACATTACAATTGAGATGGAAAATGAGACCAAGAAAAGTCCTAAAAATATGAGTAAGTTGGGTGCCATTTTTTATTTACTACCCAAGGTCACATATGCATTGAAATTACTTCCCATATATGCAAAGAGATTTTTCAGGGAAACAGTAGAGTGTCTCATGGCTGATTTTTCAGGGGTTTTCAGTAAAAAAGATACCTATCTTTTTGTTGGCTCCACCTTGGTGTGGCCATATGTTGGTTCTTATTTAGGTGCTATGCTACTGAAAAAAGTCGCTTTGTTCCAACAATTGATGAATAGTCATTCTAGTACACCAGACGAGGCAACATATTTGGCCAATCTAATTGGATGTATTGCCGTTGCAGTTCTCAAGGATTTTGTGCAACTGTTATTTGACTATAAGACATACAAATGTCTTCGTTCTTTGAGAACAGCGGTAGTGAAACCACTAAATATGCATACTACATAATACTATATAAGCTAATACTGAATTAAGGGAAATTAAGTGCATAGTATTCGTTTATTTGTTGCTAGATAGTGTGTTTGTTGCTTGCAGTCATTCATATGCTAACTTGAACAACAAAGAGAGAGAAAATAATTAAACCAAAGGGGGAAAATATTAAATAGTAGTGAAAATTAAATATCTAAATGATTTAAAGAGCCTCTACCCAAGTATTAATAATTAAGATATATATATGTATCATATTTGAACAAGTGAGAACATGAAGACAGCTACTGACCCAAAATATATTATTGTACATGACTGAATGATGGTGTTTATAATTAAACCTTCTTTCTCTTACCGACGGTGGCTTGGAAACCAGCTTTAATAGAAGAGACAGATTTAGTAGAACCACATGCTTTACAAACAATGAAATGCAATCTGTTTGCACTTTCTCTTTTCAATTCTGTGTTCATAGATTTACAAGTTTGACAACTGACGTATTCGATAATATATCTCTTTAAAACCATTTCAATATGCTTTGGTTGGAAACGACCTCTCATGATAAGTCTCTTTTGACCATCAATGGAACCAGAAGTACCCAATTCCGCAAATAAGTATTGGATGATATGATCTGGGTTTCTTTGTAATGCAGCTGCAATTTCTTGAATGTTGGCAAACATGGTCTTCTTGTTACCTTCTCTTTGACAAACTGGTGGAGGAATCTTAACCTTTGATGTGGAACCACCAGCCAATTCTGGATTGTTTTGTTTCAATATAGAGAAGAATCTGGATAATAAGTTTTCGTATGGAATAAAGTTGCTTGAGCCATTGGCAGCAGAAGCTGTGGACTTCTTTTCTTCAGTTGCTGGGGCATCGGTGGTCACACCAGCTTCTTCAAGTTCTTTATCGAAATCATCTGTGGCAGCCTTCTTCTTCTTTTTCTTCTTCTTATCCAAGCCTTCTAAGGCATCGGCAAGTTCGTCGACACTTATATCTTTAACAGCCTTATCCTTGCTCTTCTTCTTCTTTTTCAAAGTTGGATCAAATCCTAAGTCTTCGGTTGTGTCATCAGCTGCAGCTGGGGAACCCTCAGATTCAAAGTCTGGGGTCTTGGCCTTGGCCTTCTTCTTCTTCTTCAAGGTTGGATCAAATCCTAAGTCTTCGGCAGACATCTTGGCTATTTATGGAATGGATGTAGAGACTGTGTTTTGCGTTGTTCAACAGTTTTGCCACGCTATTCAACCTACTCTAATCTGTAGTTTATCCTCCAACCTTTCTTTCATCTTCCTTCCTGGCGCTTCAGCGATTCTCTCTGGGACACACACGACGGCCCTCTGGAAAATTTTTTGTTAGTAAAATTAGGGAATGGCACGGGTAAGCAAAGTATTGCAACACTGGACAACGCTTATTGCGACATATTTGGAAGTAAAGATTACACAGTTGGAGTGTTTAACGAACTGAAAAGATTCTATATTAGGGAAATAGTACATAAAGAGGCATATAATAGTGTGCTGTCCCACTGAAGGAGCATAAGTCAAGTTGAACGCCATGCAAAAAAATTAAAAGCTAAATAATAAATAACGAAATTCCTATCGTAGGGTTTCTAGGGTTTCTGGAATAGGTAATGAAGAAGAATCTGTTGAGCTTGAAGGTAACAGGATTATAATTGCAAGTCCTTTGCCTTTTCTTGCAAGTCAGCAATCGCCTGCTTGGATTCACTTTGGGTCTTCTCGATTTCAGTTCCTGGCTTGTATGTGACTTCCTCAGATTCTTGTTCCTCTTCTCCTTCAATTGCGTATTTCTTCAAGAAGAAGGCTTCAACTTCAGCTTGTTGGTTGTTTTCGGCTTCAAATATTGAGTCATGACCTGCTTTGTTCTTTAAAAATGGGTCTGCTTCGTATTTACATAATTCTTCAATAACATTGATGTGACCATTATAGGCAGCCCAGTGTAATGCTGTGTTTCCAGAGTCGTTTTGCTTATTCACCATCTTGATTGCATCTTCAGGGCTTAAGAGAGATAAAAGATATGCAACCACCTCTAAGTGGCCATTTGCGGCAGCCATATGTATTGGAGTAGCAAAAGTTTCCTCATCCTGTATGCTTGGTAATACTGAAACTTCAACTTCAGAAGTAAAGATTTCCTTGAGAGAGTCTAAGTCTCCAAATCTGGCGTCGTAAATGACGTTGTCCATTTCATCTTGAGTGAGCTTGGTAAGCTTGGTCATTATGCTATATGTCTATGTTTCCAAAATGTTTGTGATGAAAGCAGTATAGCTGTATGTACGAGAATGCACGCAACATATTTTGTATCTTATTATTATCAGAAGCATTCAAAAAATATCCAGAAAATATTTTTGGTAGTGCGCCGCGGCGTATCGACACGATCTGCCATATCGAAATCAAGACTTCTTGGGGCAAAAGCGTGGAGAAGGGAAGACACAAGGGAAGTATATATGACAGGTACACAAACCAGAATCGACCTTATCTTACTATTTATTGGAAAGTTTAGTGGCAGAAGTGTGGGAAAGTTGGAAATGAATTTTGAAGAGACAAGAGAGAAGCTTTTACAATTCAACAAAGAACATCTGAAAAATGCAAGAGGAAACAGAAGCAGTCCCATGGGTAAGCTTTTTGACAAACTTTCAAAGTTTTTGGATATAGAAAGCAAAGAAAGTGACCAAATAGACATTTATTATTCTAGGCTTGAGGAAATTGAGAAGGGACTAGTTGTTGTCAAAGATGAGGGTATACGAAAAAGACAAACTGTGATTCAATATCTTTTGAACAATCTTTTGAAGATTCACAAGCTTTCCTTGAAGGCCGAGTCTTCTAGAAAGGATTTGATCTCAATTCCCTTATACGATATGAAGATTGTTGGGAAGCTAATTAACGTCATTGTTACTGAAGGTGTATACAGTTGCCTACCCCCAGGAACAGGTATACCCTTAGAGAAAAGGCGTTTAAAGAATTTTGACATTCCTCTGAAATTTACTAAAATAGGTCTACCAAGGGGTGGCTCTATTTTAGAAGCAATAATAGTGAGATTTATAGATATTTATAGAGAGGATAGTGATTTGAAAGATTTGCTTATTCAAGGAACAGGATTCACAGACGTACTTACTGTTTCCATCACATTAAGTACATTTCCAGAATTTCACGACAGACGAACAAGCTTCATTAGCCAATTCAAAGAATTAGAAAAAAGCTCAGGTACTTTCAACTTGCTTTCAACTTATGGGTTGTTTATGGCTTCACCACTACAGCCTTATTTCAAATCATTTGTGATCAATAGGCTTTCCCTTTTACCATATGAGAGATCTAATGGTGTTCAGTCTCTTATAGAAATGGTTCTAGGATTAAGAGATACCGAGCAGGTTGAAATATCAAAGGCTCAGCATGTTATTACGATACTAATGAACAAACCCAAGCAAATAGCGGTTGAAGATTACTTCACAAGCATTGGTGATCAATTTTATGAGATTTTAGTTTTCTTGAATAGACCAATACTGATTTCTGTTGTCTGTCACATTTTGGAGCAGCTAGATAAGATGAACAAGTCAATAATATTGGATCATGTATTGTTGAAAGTTTCTAAAGCGTTTTGTCCCGAGAATCAAACTGATGGCGAGTCCATTGTGCTGACTACTGAGACCCAGCTGAATAACTCGTTCAATGTGATTTTGTCTCTTGTAAGTCACGTCAGTTCTAGAAGTATTCTATTAAAGCTGTTCGAACCAATATACTCATCACTTTGGAGTTATATGATGTTCAAGAAGAAGAAAAAGTTAGATTATAAAGTGATTCAACAGATATTCACTGTTGTGTTAGATGGATCTGACAACACCTTTTTATTGGATATGATTCTTGTTTCTCTTGGTTTAACATCAGGAGGAAGCAGTTGGGAATATGCAGTAGGGGAGAATAATTTGGTTTTCATTAAGGAGAGAGTGGAAGCTATTGACTCACAAACACAAAGCTTGATGTTTTTTGATGCTGTTGATGAATCCATAAATGTTCTTATTGATATACTACAAGAATCAGATGATGAATTATCTCAAAATCTGTTTTCCATAGTCCTGCAAAAATGGCTGTCTGTAAATCAAGAGCATGATTCATTTAAGCGAATGGAAAGTTCTTATCAGACGTTAATCTATTTGAAGGTTCTTGGTGCTCTTATTGAAAAAGTCAGAAACAAATTGATCAATTCGCCTATACATTTACTCAACACAGTAGAGGCTATACTTGCACAAATTGCTCAGAATAAAAAGAAACTAGATGCTGACATGAAACAGCTGAACATAGTCAAGGAAGAGGTCGACTCTGACGACGAGGATGAGGAGGAGATGAGTGAGGAAGACTTTGAAGTCGCAGATACAGCTTTGGATTTTATTTCGTCAGTGTTATCAACCAACCCTGGTTCTTTTGTTGGTGAAAAGGAGAAAGTGAAACTCAAAGACATCTTGAATTTACTCAAGACAATCAAGAACGCTTCAAGTACAATGGAAAGTTGTAAGTTAACTATCGAGGAATTGATATCTGGTGAGGTTAACGCGGAGCTGTCTCAAAAGATCAGAAAGGAAGAAAATGATAAGATAATGGAGAGGATATTGGAAAAAATCGATGATAAGCAGCCCCCAATTCGTGTCCACGGCCTGAAACTTTTAAGAGACGCATTTATGAAAGAGTCAAGCACCATCAGACTTGATTATGTGGTTAATATGCATATCAGTCAACTTTCTGACAATGAACCCTTTGTCTACTTGAATTCAATCAAAGGATTAGAAGAACTTCTCCAATATGAGTCGAATGAAAGTGAACTTTTGGAGAAGCTTTTATCCATTTATGTTTCACCAAAGGTGAAATTAGACCAGAAACTGAGGGTGGGTGAGATTTTGAGCAGATTTGTCACTCATAATTCAAGTTCTGCATTTATTGCAGTCAAATCAGAGTTGATTGCCAAGTATTGCTTATCATTAATCAGAAGAGACGACAAACATCCTCAAGATATCACTTTGAGAATGTCAGCAATGTCTTTACTGGGAGCATGTTGTCATGTCGCTCCTGCCAAAGTGTCTGGTTATATTCAAGAATCTCTTGATTGTGTTTTGGGAATATTAACTATGGAAAAGTCCACCGAGGAGGCCGTGTTACGTAGGGCTGCCATCATACTAGTTGTCGATTTGGTCAACTCTGAAGGAGGATTAAGAGCAGTACCTCAAGGATACGGGCCCAGACTATGGGAAACTTTACAACAAATATTAGAAACTGATAATGATTTACTAGTCAGAGAACAGGCAACATCTACACTGATTATAATAGACGAATTATTTGAAACCGAAATTAAAAAGGCATTAAACTAATAAAATGTATATAATTTTTTACATATATAAGTAGAATTGGAAATTAAGAGAGTACTTTAACTCACTTGTCAACTATTTTACACGTGAATATTTTGTGGCCCAAATGTTCTATGCTGAAAACTAAGCCTCTACGTCTTCACCGAGAAGAGCATATACATTGGGTCTTGTTTCAATGTTAGACTCATTAAGCAATTCTTCGTCACTGTCGATGTCTTCCCAGTCATCGTCGTCATTTGGTAATTTCTTTTCCTTCTTTATTGTAGATTTGACTGACTCCTTAGCTGCTTTGTTAATGGATTCCCAGTTTGATTTACGTGCAAATTGAACGTCTCTGGCACGATTTATACTTTGTTCAATCTTTGTGGATAATTTACCATCTAAGACCAATGCCTTTTTGTATTTATGTTTTGTAGATTTAGAGATCATCGATGTACTCTTCTTAGTCTTGAATTTCGTACTATTCTTCTTCTCCATCTTTTGTCTCAAAAGCTCCTCGTTCTTTGCAGCAGCTCTGATAACAGGTCCTACCACATCTGTCTTTTCAACTCTTCCTACCTTTTCTAAATCTTTGGCGTTGATGTCGATTTCTCCACGACGAGCGGCTCTGGAGTGTTTTGAGATCTTCTTAGCCATTCTGTCTGCACTTATCTAGAGATTACTTCCGTTGGTTGTAGAGTACAACAGGACAAAAGGACTACGACATCCTCCTCAAAGACTAAATCCTGAAAAAGAATTGAAAATTAAAAAAAGATAAAAAAAAAAAGTATTGTGCGGCGCAGATCAGTAAAGAGAAACTAAAACCCGTGCACCCTCGGCTTACATAAGGGCATATCGGCTAGCTTCAGTTTCGTGTTCTTATTGTTGACGTTCTGATTGAATTGATTAAGGAAATTTTCTCCAGACTCATCTTTTCAAGGTTGTTTTGACTCAAAAAGCCATTGGGAAGCACATACAGTCACCAGAATGGCGAAAAGAACCGTTACTAAGGGGACGAAGAAGTCCCTTTTAGCTCCCGAGAAAGAAGAGGAGATTTTCAGATATGGAGAAGGTGAGCAGCGTAGATATCTTTTGACAAGCCCAAGACCTGAAGATTATAACGTTGTCAGCGTCTCCAAGAATGAAAAATTACATTTTCTTATACTCATTGTTGCTACTTTACTCATCAGACTGTACAGAATAGATGAACCTGCTAGTGTGGTTTTTGATGAGACACATTTTGGTCAATTTGCTAATCATTATATCAATGGAGGATTTTTTGTAGATGTTCATCCACCATTAGTTAAGATGATCTTTGCAGCCATTGGTAACGCTCTAGATTATCGTGGAAAATTTCCATTCAAGGAAATTGGAGACTCATATTTGGATGAGAGTACAGACCGTATGTTGGTCCCATATGTGGCTATGAGAGCATTTCCTGGAATTTGTGGAGTGGCTACTGTTATTTTGGCTTATAGAACATTGAGATCCACTGGTTGCAGACATTACATTGCATTATTTGGAAGTGCCTTACTAAGTATCGAAAATGGTATTGTGACTCAGTCCAGATTCACACTGCTTGACTCTCCTTTGCTATTCTTTATCGCATTGGCAGTTTGCATGTACAAATCATCAGAACTTGTGCAACCATTTTGCAAATTATGGTTTAAATTTTTGTTTTTCTGTGGATTTGCATTAGGTTGTGCCATTAGTTCTAAATTTGTGGGTATATTCACACTGGCTTGGATCTTTCTTTTGACTTTGAAGAAACTATGGTATCAATTTGGAGATTTAGATATCTCAGTCGGATCAATTATCAAGCAATCATCAGTCAAAATATATTTCTGGGTAGTTTTACCAGCAGCAATTTACCTTTTTGTATTTGCAGCCCATTTTGCTAGTTTAGACAAAACAGGTGCAGGTTCGCATCTCATGAGTTCAACATTTCAATCAACTTTGCAAGGAAGTACTATTGCTGATACCTTTGCCGATGTTTCATATGGTTCTACAGTTTCTATCCGTAATTACAGAACAGGTGCCTATTTACACTCTCACAACCACGCATACCCAGGTTTTCCAGACAAGAACCAAGTATCGTTATACGATTTTCCAGATGTTAACAATCAGTTTTTTGTTGAGAAAAGAGTCAAGTCTTCAATGGGTGAATTGACCAGATATACTAAACAAATTGAAACTGGTCGTCAAATAAGATTATTCCATAATGCCACTTCTAAATACTTACATGTTGCTGACGTTAAGCCTGTAGTTTCAGAACAAGATTACAACTTACTTGTAGACGCAATTGGTAATGCCAACATGGCAGGTGATAACTTTTTAAACTTTGAGCTTAGAATTCAACCACAAAGATCATCAACGGAATTGGGAGGCAAGAGATTACGTGCAGTAGAAAGTGTTTTCCAATTATACCATGTGAAGAAGAGATGCTTCCTTTTAGCACACGATGTAAGATTACCAGACTGGGGTTTCAACCAACGTGAAGTCATCTGTATTGAAAAGCCTGATTATGAAAGTTCATTATGGTATGTTGAATCCAACGTCCATCCAATGTTCAATGAAGAGACAGACGATAAAGTCTATCTGAAGCCAATGTCATTCTTGGACAAACTCTTGGAGACTCATAAAGTCATGTTCTCTTTGAACAAAAACGTTTTGCAAGACCATCCATTCTCTTCTAGACCAAGCGATTGGCTTGCACTCACGCGTGGCATAAACTATTCTAACTCAAATAACGTTTTGGTCTACTATTTTGCAAACTATGTGGTATATATAGTTGTTCTTGTTTCTGTTGTGCTGTTCTTGATTACAATGCTTCTCAGAACATTACTCATTGATCCAACTACTTTTTCCAAAAAAGTCACATCTCAAGCATTTGCCAAACTACAATTCCAAGGATTTGATTATGTCCTAGGTTGGATTATTCATCTTGTTCCTTTCTTTCTTATGAAGAGACAGTTGTTCTTACATCATTATATTCCAGCTTTATATTTTGGTATTTTATCAGTTGCTCAAATTGCTGAATTTTTAGTATCCAAATCAAAGTTCTTGTCTTATGCTTTGATACTAGCTGTCTTAATCGGCGCCAGTGGTGTGTATGTTGTATATAGTCCACTCATCTATGGTTCTAAATGGACAAAGGAAGCATGTAATGCAGCCACTTTCTATTACGAATGGGACGTGCTTTGCGGACAATACAAAAACTGATCAAAAAAAACAAACATCCCTTGTTATATAAAAGTACATAGTATAAATATACATTAATTTCGAGCAAAAAATCATCAATTACTCAATGCATCAAAGTTAATGATTCAATCTAACAAATTAATCCCTTGTATCGGCCATACCTTGTGCCACTTGTAAAATCAACTCATTGACCCATTCTTGCAACTCATCCTTCTTAATTATGGCATCACGTTTGCTCTTCTCAGCAAGATTTAGCTCTTCTTGAAGTTGTGCTACTTTAGCCATTTGTTCTTTCTTGGAGACACCTACACCAGGAAGAGTGTCAATAATAGTCAGTATCTGCTTTGTCTTGAGGATTATATCTGAAGTCAGTTCATTTATATTTGATTTGAAATCTTGAGGGGAGGGAGGTGCATGATCCGGGTCCACTTGTTTTGGATCATTAGGATCCAGCACTACAGCATCATGATTCTGATCTATGTATGTTAATGAAGCAAAGAACATATCGGACAGCTGTTGAATTGATGTAAGAAGTTAGTAACTTAAATGGAAATTTCATGAAATCATTGAATATAATTTTGAATATAGTTAATTAAAAAGTGTACGTACCTGGTCCAGACATATCTGTAGTTGCGTAAGTCTGTCTGTCATTCTTTTATTCCTTTTAAAAAATCTATATGTCTATCTATGTGATGATGATGATCCACTATTACCAGAGGCTTTCTTGTGGGGTCTCTGTAAATATATTCAGCCACTATTGAATAATCTAGATGTTGGTGTCGAGAATGACTTTGTTCGCGGCTGTGCAGTGAAGGCCGTAGTTAACGTTCTTTATGCAAAGGATATCTGTTGTATTTACATCTTATATTTGTATTACTTTATAGATCTATTTACATGTTCGCCAGGGCCGTAGCATGCATTGAAAACTCCCACAAGATTCTCTTTCATTCCAGTTCCAATTTTTCAGAGAGTTGTTTGATTTCCCCTTTAATCCGCGTTAGTTCCAGAGCAATGGGAAGAAGACTTTTGAAATTCTTCTGTGACTCTTTCAATTGATAGGGCACAAGGGTACCAAACATCTTTATGGGATCCAAATATTTGTCCAAATCATCGGGCAGTTCGTATGTGGAGGCGGATTTGTCTAAGTTATCCAAATTTTTGGACCTGTTTTTCAACTTCGATTCAGACACTTCAGATTCTTCTTCTTTCACCTTGGTCTGTTTCGCCTTTGCTGCATCTTTGAGTACTTTTGTAATATCTATAACTTCAAAAACATTTCCAATTGCGTTACTTAAGTAAGACAAAGGGGGGAAAAGTGAATGTTAGTATGCTGATGTTGACGTTAGATCAGTATAATTAAAAATTACTTACATTATAGTAGTTGCATTAAACCCTCTTTCGTCATAATAAGTACTATCATACGTTCTATGACTTGCATAATTTGCTCTACTAAGGTTGATAAACCCATTCTGAAACAATGCTATCAATTGGTTGTACTTTGACGTATAGGCATCTATCTTATGCAAGAGCTCAATTGTAGTTGTGTCTTTTGTGCTCAAGTTCACAAAGTCGGTATTGCACTTATTCATCAGGGTTTGCGGTATTATGTTATCCATTTAACTGATACTCATTAACAAGTAAGCGATAAACACAGACAAACAGTCATACTCTGGTTGTATGTGTGTGTGGTGTCAATTAACCAAGTGGATTAGCTTTTCAGCATTGGCCAAGATAGCAAAATGCAGTCCAGCGCCCTTATCTTGTTTCTCCGATCCGTCGCGTCGGTAAAAGTTGTGCTAAGTAAACTATACAAATGTTCAAAACTAGTAACTCTATTAAGGAAATTGAAAGCGAATGAAATGTACAGAACTATATATAGTATAAAGAATAATATGCAGTTAAAATAAGCAGGCAGATGAACAAGAAATAAATATGAAGAAATAAAAAATTAAATAAAGCAAAAGAAAAATGAAAAAGTATCATTGGATTGTAGTATTATCAACATTCAGAGTTGATTTGATTTACTCATCGTCCATTTCAGGTAACCTGAGTTTACTCATCGTACTGTTGAGGTCTCTTAATTGAGCTCCCATTGCCAATCTGTCAAGACCTGAGGAAGTAGTTGAGAAGGATAACCGAGAACTTCTGATGTGGCTAGCAGCCTTGAACGTTGTTAAAGCAGCTTCTATGTCATCCTCATTCATATCAGAGAAAGAAGAAAGGTCTATAGAGTCGTCATTCTCAGTCAAACTAAAAGATTGCTTCAATTGATTAGACATTGGCGTCCAACTGAAGAACTCAGATTTTTCAAAAGATGGGGTCTTCAATAACTCAAAGGTGAATGAAGAGTTACGTGAGTGAGCTGGTGAGCCGTAAGAAGAAACTTTTCTAATATGTGGTGGAGTACATGGGGCACTCACTGGAACACTGGCTAATTCTTGAGATTCTAATTCTGTAGTTTCATCTTGTTGTACTTTCTCTTGTTCCTGCTCTTGTTCCTGTTCTTGTTGTCCCTCGAAGCAATCCTTGATTTCTTCAACATCAATGTCATCTTCTAATACCAAATCAGTCTTTTCAACGGGCACAAAGTTAATAGGACTATCTAATACTTGTCTGGCTTCTTCAGAAGTAGTAACACTAGAAACATCGTTTTCATAATCAGTAGCATCTCTCGAATTGGAAGAATCAGAGGAAGAATCAATAGTCTCAATGAATTGTCTTGCAATTTCTCTTTGAGCACTTGGAATTAAAGGACTTGGTTCTTGAGCTTGTGATTCAGCAGACGCATATACTTCTACTTGGTCTTGACTATCTGTTTCCTTTTGTTGTTGTTGTTGTTGTTGTTGTTGTTGTTTTTCTTCTTGAAGTACTTCTTTATTGGAGTGTTTACTTTCAACAAACTCTACGATTTCTTCTTCATCTTCTTCTTTTATTGGTTGAGCAATAAATTCATCTACTCCAGAAAGATACTTTTCATGATGGGAAACAGGACTTGAAGTATCTCTTTCTTGTGATGGATAATTGTATTGATACAAACTATTAGCATTCAATGAGGTTAATGAGTTGGATATAGAAATATGTCTCTTTCCTGTGAAATTCTTTTGAGCAGCAACTAAAGCTGCGTCATTAGATATAACTGTGTTTAAAGTAGAAATAGATGTGGATCTGGTGAATGTAGAGTTTGAAGTAGATGCAGAACGTAAGAGATTAGAAGAAGAAGTAGAGATACTACGTGTATGAGTGTGACGTCTTCTAATGTATTCATCAACCTCTGGTGCTGCTGTTGGTGTGGTTCTAAAACTTGAAAAAGCTTGAAATGGTAAATTTGTATTAGTTGTTGTGCTTGCGTTATTGGTGGTACTTGTGTTAGCGGATGTAGGAAGAATTGAAGGAGATACAGAATCTTCCAATGAGGCACGTTTTGGGTCCAATGTGGTATCCATTTCTTGTACAGGAGATGGAGCAATAGGACTTACATCCAAAGCATCCAATCCAATCGATAAATCTGGGTATCCTTGGTTTTTTGAAGTGTAGTTATCAATATCATCAAATTCACGTTTGGAGATTTGACTAGGAGGTGACATCAAGCTAGAGGTCATCATTGATAAATTATTAGAGCGAAAAGACTTGTCTAATCCAAATGCATCGTAGTCATCAATATGAGCAACGTGTCTGAAAGCAAATGGAGTACTAACGTTAATTTCTGGGTAGTTTCCCTTTTGTTTCTCTTGCAAGTCAAATAATTGTAAGATGTTAGATTTAGGAATGAGCCTTTTGAAAGCGTTTCTTGACTTTTTCTTTGGTGATTTGTTTCTGTGGTCATCATCAAACCATATTGACTCCAACTTGGGAGAAAGTGCGTCTAATGTCATATTTTGTGATTTTGCTGTAGTTTAGTCCTTAATTTAGTGATCTGGTTAAATTAGCAGAAAAAGACACGGTTAATGTTTTAATTAGTAAAGAAGATAGCTAGCTTTTTTTCTACGGAAGAACAGAACAAAAGAATATATAAAATGGATGAAGAGCTGAACAAAGATGAAGATCATAGGAATATAATTTCAGCAGAGACCAAGTCCTCTAGGTATATAAGATCACAAAACGCTGGAAGGGTTGTCAAAGGAGTCCTTTTGGTGAAAAATATTAATGAAAGTGCGCCGCGAAGGGGGGTTATGCACAAATTAGTCCCAATCGGGTAATTTTCCTACTGCTAACTGCTGAGGTTTAACAAGCTGGTACGACCTATATCACACTATGCACACTGTTTGCCTGAAATAACAAAGTCTGAAATATATTTTGATGTATATCAAAGTATTTATATACCCACTTTATATTTTATATTGTAAACATTGTGTCCTATGAACAAACACTGAAGGTATAACCTTTAAAAGTGCACGAATCAGAGCGACACGCTTTAAGGGGAAAGGAGAAGGAATAATAAGCCTTCTGAGGCTCTCGGGACTGGATTAGCCAGATTGTCTTTGTAGATGCCCCTGTAGGTACACCCGAAGAGTACAATAGACCGAGTTTGAGTAAAGTACGTATTTATCTCTTTGGTAAAATAAACATATAATAACTAATAACTAATAACTAATAACCTAGTAACTATTACGTAAAAAAAAACAAATCTGGGGATAAGCAACCAATAATAAAGGAAAGACATAAATATTAAATAAACCACACCATAATAAGTAGCCTTAGCTACAAGAAAAGATAATATAAAGTAGAAAAAAGTAAGGATAAAAATATAAATGAAATAAAGTAACGCAAATCAACCAATTCTAATCGTAGTAATTGAGTTGATGAACAGGACAATCATTTGTCCCTCTTTTAGCAAACCAAGAAGTAATACAATCCAAATGAAAGACGCACAAACATTCGAATCTAGCTATCTTTTGACCTGGCTCAAATGTCTCAAAGCAAATTTCACATTCGTTTTCTTCATCAATTTTTTCTTCGTCAGGATTAACTTTCAACTTCTCCATGTTATTTACTATAGTTGATACAGAAGAAGAAGTTCCTGCTGTTAGTGCACCGAAACCACTACCGGTGACAGAACTAGAAGATTGATTAACAATTGTATCTATCGAACCTATGTCCATTTGCTTGGCGGAACTTTGGGGAATTTCAAAGACTAACATTCTATTAACTTTCCTCTTACTATCTGGACTTCTAGAGAAATCAGCACCAGTAAGACATGAATCAATATGTTTTTCTCTTAAAGACTCAGATAAACCCTTGATATCTTGGAAACAAACAGGACACAATCCTTCGTCTTCACTCTGGTCATCTGTATTCTCACCTGGAATATCCACGGCAGATGATGAACTACATGGAGGTGTCTCTTCATCTAGATCAATTGTCCTTGTTGTTGAATGCCCAACCTTGGCATATCTTGGTAATTTGATACTGGTATTGTCCCCAGTAGAGGAACTCAAAGATCCATCGGCTAATGCAGCTCTCAACATTTCTAATTCTTCAACACAGTGATCACACGTACGATGAGGAACATGAGGACTCTCAAGAAAGATTTGTGAAGGAGGAGAAACAACATAAATAGATGGTAAATACTTGGTGAAAATACTTGTGCAACTTGCGCAAGCTATTCTTCCACATTTTCGACAATGATGCTTTCTATTGAAGAAACTGAACTTGGATTGACAAATAAAACACTCTGTTACTTCCTCATCGGGCTCCCAAGTTGGAACTCCCTGTATTATTTCGGCAACTTGTGCAGCTGTTTGGTTAACCGGTACATGCCCAGGCTGTGGCAAATGCACCTGATGCGTATGTCCTTGAGGATGAGTTGCCATTGGAAATGATTTGTTTATTACTTCTTTCTGTTTTCTTGATGATTCTGTACTTGTAAATTTCAAACTAGAGTTTATTTATAAGTTATTATGATACTCCTTTCTAGCAATATGGGGAAACAAGTACAGACACAGTATCAGCTGTAGCTTGCAAAATGAAAAGCACACTGGCTCTAGCAATATAACGATGAGATAAGTATGCCCTTATACGGTATCTAGTATATATCTCGATCCTCTTCCGCGGGTCACCCGGTGCACCGGTTATTCACTACAACAGCGACTCTAATTCTATATCTATATTAGTATTATTATATTCTATCATGTACACTATTAAAATGGAAAAAAAAGGAAAACGCAAAAATGAAGTAAAAAAATGAAGTGAAATTAAATTAATGCAAAAATTTAGGTACCCATCAAAAGTATTCCTTGGCCTTTTCAATATATCTCTTTTGAAAAGATAGAATCAAGAAAGCTGATAAAACTAATGTGGAACCTGTAAGGAAAAAGGTATTCGTAGAGCAGATAATCTTACCAGATAAATCCTTCTCTGCGACACAATGCTGCTCATAATCACGAGCATAAAATGGACTATAAATCAAACTAGCCAGTACTTGTGTTGCAGAGAAAGTCCCCCATGTGGTTCCTAGTAACTCAATTCCCCATATAAAGGCCAAGATAGCTGGGAACAATGTGAATAATGCGGCATTTAAACATCCATTGAGTATAATAACTATGGTAACATGCCTGTATGCGTGATGTGAAGTAGATAGGTATAAGTGACCTAGTCCACATAGGCCAATGAGGGCGGAAATTATGGTAAGTCTTGAAATCGGCAAGATGGTGAATCTTCCTCTGAAAATTGTAACTGGTGGACTTATGCTAGATATATAATCTGTTGCCAACATTATTGCTACTCTCATTATAGTTGATGATATAGAATGTAAATTCAATAACTCTGCAACTCTCTCGGGTAACTTCAAAGATTCTAGTATAGATCCCATATTAGCTAAAAACAATTCAACTGAACCAATACAGCATGTAAAACTAATTATTAAAGGTAATGTCAATGGATCTCTGAAAAATTTTCTAGCTCTTGTTGGGAAAGGTTGCAATCTTGTATCTATACTATTCACTATTGATAATTGTAATTCATCATCTATCAAATTACTATCATCTGCAAAATTGTGGTATGATAAAGGTGAGCCAAATAATGAAGGTGAATGAGTGTATGCCATTGCAGCTCCTGTTAACAGAGGTGAAGTTTCAAAATTAAACTGTTCAGTCTCCAAATGATCCAAGTCTCTCTCTAATTCATCTATATAATCAGTTAATCTAGATGCAATAAATGACATTATACACGTGAAGCATAAGAATACGGCAAAGAATTTAAACACCAAATTAAAATCTTTGTTCGTTTCATCCATATTTTTATTTCCCTTGAATAAAATCTTTTGAATGAATAATACTTCCAAGACACTTGAAATTCCAACAATGACATTGGGTAAACTTATCGCCAAAGTCTTGTGATATTTAGCAAATGATTTAGCAGAAGTCAATAAACAACTGAATAAGAACGCACCATGAGAAACACCGATTAACCAAAATGCAACAACCATATATTTATAATCCCAATCATTATCAAATGTGAACATACCTATTGTAAAACCTGAACCGTAACCAAAAAATGCAATTGTTGATAAGACCCAAGTTCCTCTTGAATCTGCTATATAGCCAAAAAACGGTGTTGATAAACTAACACCAATAGTCTGTGCAATGATGATAGTATTAATCATTCCTTGAGTGTAGTGTAGTTCATGCTGGAAAGGTTGAGTGAATAATGCAAATAAAACCAATATACCTAATGAAAAACACGATGTTATTGCTACTAAGAAAGAGAGCAAAGATAAACCAAACGGGCCATATTTGCGATACGTAAGAGTAGCTATTAGTTTCAACATCTAGTGATTTGAATGTTTGTAGAGGGGGTACGTCTGAAATGGGTATAAGCTTGATCTGGGTATCTATAAATGTGTGTAACAATGAATAAGTTGAAATTACTGGGGCATGAAATAGGTGGTTTAGCAGTACAGCATATACAGACTTTAAAAGAGTTAACGTCTAAGAATAATAAATGAATAAAGACTAAAGTTTGGTTTATAATGATAATGAAATTGAAATTGAGCAGATGGTATAGTTCATATAGGGAACCCAAATCTTGCAAACAAAGAGCACAAGGGATTCGGACGACGTGCAGTATTATTATGGGGGGCCGAGTAGTAATAATTGCAAGAATAATGGTAGTGTATAATGAATAATAAGCCGTGGACAGTCGGTAAGCCTGTATTGTTAAGCAAGAAAAGTGCTATTTCCACCATACCAAAGTACTAGTATTTGATAGAACCGGCGTACCGTACAATTAGGTGATAAGAGAAGAAAGCAAGGACTAAAACAGTGGGTATGGTTAATTATTTTATATGGGTGATGCACGGATGTAAATCACGTGATGTAGTGTAAATCTTACTGATAACCAGACAGAAGAGGACAAAGCAGGCAGGCATTATCATTAATAGAGAAGCAGGCACAAGATAAAGCGAAAAGAACAAGGTGCTCAATTTAGTGTTCCATTGCACAAGACACATTTAAAAATTGCTTAACTTGAACTCACAATTACACAATGTCATTAGAACAAGCAGCAAATGAGGAGGCGAAGCTCCTAGCGGATATCCTAGAGAGACAAAAAAGGCAATCGACGGGAGCCAGAGGTAGAGGTAGAGGAGGACCAGGCGATAGGTCAGATGACAGATCCCACTCCAGAGGTCTATCGCACGTCAGAAGCAGCTCCACTGGTGGAATGCAGCTTGTTGAAGTAGATGATGAGTTTGCCATTACTCAACATGATCCATCTGAAAGATTGGTTTTTACAGACGATGAAGATGAAGATAATGCGACAACCAATGATAATAATAATAATAATAATAGCAAGGCTTCACATTCAAGACAAAATTCTACAAATACAATGGATAGTTTTGCCGACTCCATTGTAGAGCTCAGACCAGATAGTATCTTGAGTACTGATGATCGTCTTAGTAGCGAAGAAGAACAAATAAGTGATACAGATAATGAATTTGTTTATGACGATGGTGGAAGTATTCTTCCTAATTATACTACATATTCTACTTTGGAAAAGGCTTCTGGTTCAAGCGTTCCGATCGTATCTATGAGAGCTGAAGAGAAAAGAATACAAAATAAAAGAATTATTGAAAATGCATTAAAATCAGAGAAATTAGATAGTGTGATTGCTACCGAGAGAGGTTTAGCCAATGCCCATGTTATCGGTAAAGACATTCCACGTGATGTTTTGAATAAAGTCGAGAAGGAAGCGTCTGAAGTCGGTAGAACTATAGATATCACCAAGGAAGAAAATTCGATTACTGATGAAGATAGAAAGGAGAAATTAAAGGGTTATTCCGTATATAAAAAGAAATTAGTGAGTTCACAAAGTGGTTCTGCTGTAGAGGGTTTCATCATTCCATATACTAGTGATGTTGAAGAGAAAATCGATAGTGAATTAGCCAAGATATTGAATGAGAAAGTTGACATAAGTGAAATTGATTCAAATGTCGAGAATGCAAGAGCAATTAGAACAATAACAAGAGGTAATTTCTTTGAATTATTAAATGGATCCAAGAACCCTAAATCATTTATATTATGTCTTGATTTTTCAGCTGCCTCAATATATGCATTGGAATGGTGTATTGGTACTATATTAGTTGATGGTTCGGTGTTATATATCTTGAACGTTATTGAAGATGACGATTATTCTTCAATGAACTTGAATGGTATCCCATCAAATAAATCGCACTCGGCATCATCACCATCACCAAATTCAAGTAATAATATATCCAACAAATCACAGAGGGAACAACAACGTTACAAGAATGTTGAAAAAGTCACTGAACATGTATTAGAGTTAATCAAGATGACTAAATTACAAGTTCATGTAGTGATTGAATCTGTTCACCATCCTATTCCAAGACATTTCATTGTTGAGATAATACATCATATTTCACCAACTTTAGTGATTGTTGGATCAAAGGGTAATTCGGCAATTCAAGGTGTTTTATTAGGTTCATTATCGAATTATTTGATCAGAAAGAGTTCAGCTCCTGTTATGGTTGTTAAGAATAAGTTGAAGAAGTTACCAAAGAAAGGTAAACAGTTCTCTAATAACATTGGTACTTTACATAGTCTTGCCGAAGCTAAAGTTGATTAAATGTTGGAATAAATATATATATACGTATTATAAATTAAATGAAACGAATGAAAAATTTAAAAATGGCTTCACAATTCATCATGATCTTTTGGTGTATCTTTTTCACTCTCATTGATCTTACGTTGACTATGATTACAAATTTTTCTGTTAATATATGGAAATTGAATTAATGATAACTTATAAGCGATGAGACTTTTCTCTACATCACTCAACTCTGTTTCAGTTAACGTATTATCATCACTATTCTCATCAACAATATGATTTTCTTTGATATACTCATTTGCGTCAGAAGTATTGAACCCAAATGAATTAAAAGGATCACTTAATTCCAAAGCCAGAAATTTCAACAAGTATTTCTCTTTGGCTTGATCTTCATCCTTCTGTTTAGATTCCAATTCCATTGCAATAACATCATTTTCCAATTTATCATGATACTCAAAAGTATTGTCATTTAAGGCCTCCATGTGTGTCTTTGAACTGATCATTGAGTATTTCTGATAACAATTTAAGTTGAAATAAAAATTCAAGATGATTATGCTGAACTGCCCCTCGGTCAAGTCTTTGATAAAGGGAGACTGTTCAATATTGGGTTTCATTGTAGGTGGCGGCGGCCTAACATGATCTTCAGGTGACTCTGTCTTTGGTGCCAGTGTCTTTGCTAATGCGAGGGTAGCGTTAAAGTTGAAACAGAGTAAAGTTGTCAAGCTTAATATGAGTGCTTGAGGATTGATTTTCATTGTCAATTTTTAATGCGGGGGGTAGATGAAAATTAAGAGTAAATTTTTGAGCTAAAGAGAATGAATTACAATAAAAGTCTACTAACGGATTATATAACCTATCCTAGATCCAGATTAATTAAAAAAAACTTTGAAATTGATGCAAAGAAAGAAACTCCCACTACAGATACTTTCCAGAGAGAAACATGTCAAAAATGTGAACACGACTATACTTGCAGGAAGTTAGATAAACAGAAGTTATCCTAAAAGGGAAATTTGAGATACTGGAAAACTGCTAATCACGTGAACTACAACGCGTCAATAGTCACATACTACTGCTTTAGTTAATACAGGTCGATCGACCCGCAATGTTTACCTAATAGTCTAAGTGAGGGGAATTTGTACTCCATAGTGTTATTTGTTTAGTCGATTCAAGCCCAACAGAGCAAAAGAGGGGAAATGTAGATAAGAGGCAAACACAAATAGTATAATAAGGAATATAAAGAGAGTAATCCCCAATAAAAGAAATAATACATTCTAGTAATGGTAGAATTGTAAGTGATTGAATTGATTAAAGTGATAACTGATAAGAAAAATCAGGTACTATAACACCACAAACAGTAGTACACTCGTACAAATCACTACATTCAGAAATTCCCATATACAAATTTACGCATACAAATAAATTCACATACTTAGAGACTGCTTGACACTATCTCTTAGTAACAAATTTAGAGGTCACTCAATTATTTTACTCACTGGAATTTACAGAAATTTCCTTTTCTCCCTAGTACCGCGCTTTTAGTACTCAGGGATATTTGTTTAATTTTAGTCTTACTCATTTAGTTGTTTTTATTATCTACTTCACTCATACAATAATCTTTCTTTGATAATATGCTCCACTACACTAATTTCAAATCAACTCACAAGTTATTACATTCAATCAACTACTCTTCTAATATAGTATCTAATTTAACTACTTCTTCTACATCAAATACTTCCTCGTCAACTGCATCTTCTACCACATCAACCATCGCAAAATTGGTTAACACACTTCTCTTATCCAATCTCAAGTATCAAATCCCTCCTGCCCCATCAAGTCCAGTATCACATTATCATAATTATCATAATAACTTAAACAATACACTGGACCAATCCCTGAATAAAAACCCTCACTCTTACTCTTACCCTTACCCTTATCAATATCAATATCCCAATTCCAATACCACCTCCACAACTACTTCAGATCCTTATTATTACCCACATAAGCACCTTAATTATCATGAAAAATCAAAGAAATTAGAAAAATTAATATCTTCTCACGGTATGGAATCTAATTATTTAAATAATTTAATTGGGTATCAACCCAATTTTTATCAAAATCAACAAAGTCATTCAGTATGGCATAAATTACCTGTTTTCAGAAGATCAGCTGTATTAATCCTGCTGTTCTTGGGTAAATCAGGTGAATTGAGAGTCATATTGACAAAGAGATCAAATTCATTAAGATCATTTGGTGGTCATATCGCATTCCCTGGTGGAAAAGCTGATAAAGGTTTAGAATCAGATTGGCAAGTGGCAAGAAGAGAAGCTGAGGAAGAAATTGGAATTAATAGAAATAATCAATATTTACAGGATAAATTTGGTTTCCAAATAGAATATATCAAAAGTTTACCTTCATATTTGTCACGTACGTTTTTAGCCGTAGCTCCATGTGTTGGCTTCATTAATTGGACACCTGAAAAATTAGCTAAGATTGAAGGGCAACATATCTCCAATATTATCTTGAATCCAGGTGAATCTTCATCTATATTCAGCGTTCCCTTGAAGGATTTCTTACAACCTAAACCCAAGAAGTATGAATTACAAGAATGTTTGAAACAAAGTTATGTCAAGACTAAATGGGGTGGTATACCATGGAATCTTAGATCATTCATATTCCCATTACATAACGATAAAGAAGTGAAATGGTTAGATGATGTTCAAGATTTATCCTCTGAAGAAGAAGAAACACAAACAGATATGGAATTAGGTGAAAAGACAAGAAACGTGTGGGGTTTAACTGCAAATATCCTTCATGATTTAGCTGAGATTATTTATATGGGACCTAAATCTTACACTAAGATTATAGGTGAAGAAGATTTAATATGGTCTTTATTAACTAAAGGTAACCAAATGAGTACTCCAAAAAGATCAGATTTTGAAAAATCAATGATTTCAAATAGTAAAGATATTTCATTCAATCATGCTTTAAGTTCAGATGAGTTTCAAAAATTAAAAAATTTATATAGTAATATCTAAATGAAGTTTTACACAACTCAAGTTGACTTCAATTTTTTATATAATAATACATATTTTGCATCACAATTAATATATTCGCATCATAACAGAATAAGAAAATACACCCACCTAATTGAATGTTTAGATAAGACTTATTGAGAAAGTATAACTAATCATCATACAACTAGTCATTACAACATAATTAGCATAGCCTTGATTCTTCGGTAAAAATCGGTCAAATAGTTTAACCGACTTAACGGTGTAATTCTGTTGGGGTGCTTATGTAATACCACCGTTGATAACTCAAAATCCGGCTTAACTATGTGTCACGTGTTAGATGTTTTTCACTAAATGGAGTTAATAAAGCTAAAAGTTACACCGCTTACATCTAATTCACCGATCCAAGCTAAGCTAAGCCAAAAACCCTGTTTAAATTCCCGCAGCAAATCAACATTATAATGCTGTGCTCGGGGATTAGTCTGTTCATGGGGCTTGGCTATTTGTTAATTCCTCCGGATTTTGGTAAAATGTCATTACGTGATCTGGGCGAAGCACGTAATGATTTCCTTATTGGTGACAATAATGATCTTTTGATTATGCACAAAAATACTATACTGCTTCCATCATTGATTTCATTACGCCGAACATAAGTATCACCCGTATATAGAAACTATACATATACCGATGTCCGTGATAGCTTCAGCCATGTTCATAAATGAATGATACCCCTACTAGTTGTTAATTGTCTCTTCATTGGGACTCAGTAGAATTATGTTCTTATATTTAAAACCCTGTTCAACTGCTGTTTTAAGCTGTTGTTCGAAATATTGTAAAAAACGAAAAGATATTAAGAAGATCAGTTCAAATCACTTTACTTTACAACTAAATTACTAATCTAAAACACTTCCAAGTTACTTTACTTTATTACTATAAAACAATGTATTTCGCTTACAAAGCTATCAAGAAACATGTCGATGCTAAACAAGCAGCAAAAACTGCCGAACAATCACAAGAATATTCTACAGAACAAGTTCATCAAAATGAGACTACTGGGAATTATACAAGATACCCTCCAAACCAACAAAATTCTTTAAATATCTCGAAATCCGAAGATGAAGTCTTCAATGCAGACGAAGAGAAAAACACTGCTACACCTCATTATAATGAAGATGACGAAGTTGGTGATGGTACTAAAAGAGAAGATCATTACCTAACAGGCTTCAAATTAATCTTAGCATACCTTTCACTTTTATTGGCTTTATTTGTCGTAGCTATCGATCAGACCATTACTTTAACCATCTTATCTATCCTCACAGAGGATCTGAACTCAGGTGACAAGATCACATGGGTCGCATCCGCTTTCACATTAGGTACAGCAGTGACTATTCAATTCTGGGGTCAAGTCGGTCTGGCTATTGGAAGAAAATGGGTTTTGTGTCTTGCTATTGTTGTCTTTGAGATTGGTTCTTTGGTGTGTGCTTTGGCTGTCTCAATGGATATGCTTATTGTTGGAAGAGTAGTCCAAGGTTTAGGTGCCGGAGGTATCCAAAATACAACATACATTATTATCACTGAGATATTACCCATTGATAAACTCACCATAGGTATTATTGGTTATACTATCATATTTGCCGTTGGTTCTATTCTTGGTCCTACTTTAGGTGGTGCTTTTGCTAACATTACTTGGAGATGGTGTTTCTACGTTAACTTACCAATTGGTTTTGCAGGTATCGTTGTCCTGTTCTTCTTATACAATCCTCCAAGACCAACTGGTAGAATCTTAAGCAATTTAAAAAAAATCGATCTTGTCGGTACTTTGTTATTTGGTGGTGGTGCAGCTATGATTCTAGTAGGTATAACTTTACCAGCTGCTAATACTCCATGGTCCTCTGCTGCTGTTATTTGTTGTTTAACCATTGGTGCCGGTTTGATCTTGGTGTTTTTATTATGGAATTTCAAATTAGCTAAATATCCTTTATTCCCATGGCATATCATGAGAATCGGAGCTATCCAATCTTGTTTCTGGTTCTACTTCTGGGGTTGGGGTAATGCTATGTTAGCTATTCAATTCTTAGCCATTTATTTTGAAATTATGTTCAGAACTTCTCCAGGTAATACAGGTGCTTCATTACTTAGTTTCTTACTCCCATCAGTTCTCACCACCAGTATCTCAAGTAGATTCATTAGAATAAAAGGTATCATTAAGCCCCTAGCCATTCTCGGTGGTGTCTTCATGACTGTAGGTGGTGGTCTTCTTACATTACTCGATGAAAACTCTACCCAATCACAAAAGATCGGATACCCAATCTGTATCGGTATTGGTGCAGGTTTAATTGTCCAACCTTCATTAATCATGGTTCAATTGCTTGCACCTAAAGAACCAGGCTCTAAGATCTTATCCTCGTCATACATCACTGTCGGTAGAAACTTGGGTGCGGCAATTTGTTGTGGTGTAGGTCAGATCGCTTACTCCACCACTATCAAGAACAAGATCACTAGTTCTGGATTATTGGAAAGATATACATACACCGAATTGACTAGTCAGTATAGCCTTTTGACATCTATGACAACATCAGATATGGCTCTCTTGGGAGACGCGTATATGTCAGGTATAAAGAACTGTTTCTACCTTTGTATCGGTATTGGTGGTCTTACTTTAATTCCTGCTTTCTTCTTCTCTAATAAAAGAGTTCCAAAGAATGCTAATCTCGCTCAAGCTTAAATAAAAATAAGTAAATAAGTAAATAAATAAGAATTAACATGTTTTTTTAAACAAAACGTATCGCTGTATTAATTGTATTAATATTATATATTAAGGTAATCAACAAAAGTTCAAAATAAGTTGTTTGAAAAAGAAAGGTCATTTCTAATTTGTTGCTAATTTAATCCTAAGTTCATTCAGAACCATCATAAGGCGTGGAATTAGGCTTGATACCCATTCTCTCTATATATTTAGAAGCTTCGTTTCTATACTGCTCCTTCACTTTGGAATCCCATTTCAATTCATCGGCCATGATATCGGTGACTCTGTCAACAGCGGCTAATGCCTGTTTAGCATCTAAGAACGCTAATCTACAACGACGAGCCAAGAAATCCAATGGATGTCTTGCGTATTCATATTGCATAGAGTATTTCAATTCAGCAACGGTGAATGGGTGATCGTAAGTCATGTATGAAGCTGCAGATTCGGTGGATAATGTAATAGGCTGGCTGTTTTCCTTTGATGATTTCATCATTTCTAAGATTATTGGGGCACGATCACCATAGTTGTTGGCTAAATGACTAGATAACTTCTCAGGAATACCGTACTCTTGTGCAAGACGAGCATTTAAAGTGTTGTCAAAGGTTTCACCACCAACTAATTTGAAAGATCTGGTTTGACATGGTCTAGTGGCCTTGGTTTGTAAATATGGTGATTTGGCAATTACTTGATTGATAACATCTTCAGCCATTTCTCTGTATGTAGTCCATTTACCACCTGAGATGGTGGTCAAGCCCGTGCTGGTATGGTAAACAAGATGAGATCTTACTAAACCTTGAGTTGAACCAGGTTTACCTTCCTCTTCGGGAGTGAGCTTAGATGGGTCACGAACTAAAGGACGAACACCACACCATGCACTCAAGACATCTTTACGCTTAACTTCAAATTTGACATAATGTTGTAATTCCTTGATAATATCATCGATTTCTACTTCGGTGGCTACTGGGGTCTCTGGGACTTTGTTTAATGGAACATCAGTAGTACCACATAAGACTTTTCCTTGCCATGGCAAGAAGAACATGACACGTCCATCAGAGGTAGAGGCATCTAATAAACCCATATCCTTGGCACAGTACCATTCAGGTAAAATAATGTGGACACCACCAGATGGAACAACCATCTTTGGAGGTAATAAATTCTTTGGAGGTAAACCTTTTGGATCCTTATCCATTTCCAATAAGACATCAGAGAATGGACCAGTGGCATTGATAACGGAATCAGCTTCAACTAAGTACTCTTTACCTGTTTCACGATCCATTACACGAACACCTTTGGTTTGACCCTGTTCATTTTTCAATAATTGATTGACTTCCATATAATTCAAGACAGTTGCACCATTTTTCAATGCAGTTAAGGCAATTGACACGTTAACTCTAGCATCGTTGAATAATCCATCATGATAAACTAAACCACCAACTAATCCAGTTCCATCTAATTGAGGATGCTTCTCCATAGTAGAGGATTTAGTCATGATATAAGAGTATTTCAAAGCTTGTTTTCCAGCGAATAAATCGTACAATAAACAACCAGCATAGAAATAAGGCAATTGCCAGTATTTGTAAACTGGGATCAAAATAGGCAATACAGTGGCTAAATGTGGAGCATTCTCTAAGATAGATGCTCTTTCATTTAATGCTTCAATGACTAAATCTAATTGAGCTTTGGATAATTGGAAAATGGCTTTTTCTAAGTATCTAACACCGCCATGAGCCATCTTAGTTGATTTTGAAGAGGTACCAGAGGCAAAATCGTTCTTCTCTAATAATAGAACATTTAATCCACGGGTAGCAGCATCAAGGGCAGCACCAGAACCAACGGCACCACCACCAACAATGATCAAATCGTAATGTGAGTCAGCATCTTTAGCACTGAAATCTCCAGTTTCGATTTTATCTTTCTCATTAGAAAACTTATCCTGTATAGCTTTGCCTAATCTTGATAAAAGCTCTTCTCTTGAAGGAGGAGCAGGCAGTTTTTTGAGTAAAGGAGCAAACTTTCTTGAGTAAATGGATGAACCTTCAGTTGATTTTTCATCGTTCAAAAATGTGGAATTGTATGATAAATAAGTAGCTGAACCTACACCCAAAGCTACGGAGGATAGAAGGACCCTATTAGAGGTGAATGCTCTCCAGGCCGATTTGCTAGCACTAGCGGACATTATTGATTAGCTTAGTGTTTGTAGAGGCAGAAAATAATAAGGGTTCAAAGAAAGTCAGGAGGAACGGTTAGGAGTATTATTCATACCATCTACCTGCTTGCTTACTTTGCATTGGTTTTATATGAGACTCCAAGAGATAAGCCGCACAAAGTTTTGTCGACAATTTTAGCTATGAGATTTGGGCCAAAAAGGAGCGGTTTTCCCCCATCTTTAACCGTTTTACTTGCTGAAATATTTCAAAGTTATACTTTGTATGTTCCGATTGGTTTACTTGTTCATCTAATTGTTTAGTTGTTTACTTCTCTTTATATAGTGTATACTCTGCTGATTACTCGAGTGGAAATTGTTGCCAATGACGATGATTCAATCCACGTTTTTCGCTGAATCACCGTGAAATCTCAGTCGAGCAAACACGCTGTGAAGACAGTCAGATCCCCGGGAATTCTAGCGCTTGCTGACTACAGTAAGCATGGTAAACAATAGCTGGAAACCTAGCCGGCAAATTTGCTGCTTTCCCACTGCCCATTGACCACCTCTGAGTGCGCCAGAAGAATGTGGAAGGAAACTGCTTCCTACAATTCACATGTACGCAATTGGTGGGGGGAAGGCTGCTGCCCGATCTGGCGACATACCCGACCTGCTGAGCGTGCCGCTTTGGGCTAATCTGCCGAGCGTGTGAATTGTGGAGTGGACTAGTACGTTGCAAGGTCTCTGAAATATCAGTGCGCATGGTATGTTTGTATGGTATGTTTGTATGTTTATGTATATATGGTATGTTTGTATGTTTATGTATATATGCGGCGGTGGGTTCAGTTTTCAGGTTTCCATGCTCTCGTAATTCACAGTTAGCTTCTTCTTAAAGGAGTGTAGAACAGGACATAGCTGTCTCTATCAAAATTAGACATCTCGTTGTCCAGTCCAGGAACAGGGTACCATACGCTATCATCAAGGCAGTACCAATGTCCGTTCTTATCGGCATAAGCCTGGTAGTGACCGTGTGCTATATCGTTTCCCTGGTGTAGGATGAAACAGTTCAATTTATACTTCAAACTCATGATATTGGCTCCTTCAGAGATACCATTCTTTTGAAGATCAACGTCTAAGTCAACTAGCTTGTCAAGCATCACAGGGTTGTTCAATTTGTTCTGCAATGGGTCGATTCTCTGCACATATACAACTAAGATCTCTGGTAATGACATTATACGTGTCCTCTTATAAGAAACATTAGGTTGACTCAATACTGTCTTTGCAGTTAGGGCTTCTTCCTTGATTTTCAGTAACTCAGTATCTGGCATATCCCTAAATTCTTGAACTTCAGATGAAGGCGAACGTGAATAATCTTCTCTTCTTCTGTCCCTCTCATCTTTCTCCTTTTCTTTTTCCCTTTCCTTATCGGATTTCCTGAATATTCTAAACCTCTTTGGAGAGTGTTTGTCCTTGTTACTATTTGAGCGAGATTGAGTTGATGGTGATAACTCTTTATAAGTAATATCATCAGTACTTAAGTGAAGTTCCTTAGCAAATCTATTATATTTCTCAATTGTCTTTTTATATCCTTCACATCTTGGACAATTCCAGGCATTACCATTAACGTCACTTAGTTCTTCATATCTCAATGTATTCTCGATCATGTCCTGTATATGTGGAGGTCCTTGAGAATGAGGCATGTCAAATAAATTCAACGTCAACATCGAAACATGCTCATAAGTCTTGGATTCAAATCCACATCTCTGGCAGGATAATGAAGTTTCAGTTTGGATTTCAAACCAACTGTTTATTGGACTAGTACCATCTTTATGCAATGAAGCACTATGCCATTTCAAATATTCTTCATTGTTTGAATAATCTAAAAACATGTTTCTAATAGGTGCTGAGTACTGTGACACTTTGCTTCTATTCTCCGGGGTATCTGAAACATTCAATTCTTCATGTAGTCTATCAGTAAGGAAATAGAAAAATTGAGAAGTGTCTTGTTGTTCACGAGGAATGCGGAAATCTGGCTTTAAATTTCTACAAACTTGTAAGAAATCTACTGGAGTCTCAACACCTCCTTGAACATTAAACACCCAAAGTCTGAACATCTCCCCCAATGCGAGGGATAGAGTTACTTCAGAATAACTATTATAGTGCTTGTTACGCACTTTTTCATGAAATTTAGGTGAAACAAAGTCTTTGAAATAACCTTTGACAAAAAATTCACGAATACTATAAATATTGAAAAGACATTGCATCATTGAATTAATATAACAAGTGTTTTCATAGTTTTTAATACCAAAGATTCTGTTTGTTGCATCATATTGAGGATACTGGATAGGTGTCGCCGTACTCGGTACAGAAGGCAATGGTGCTTGTGGTCTTGTATGATTTGCCTGATGTTTTGGTTGAGAAACAGATGTGGAGGAAGATGAAGATGAAGCAGGTGGGATTAGAGAAGGTGCATTAGGGATAGGAGGTCTAGCCATTGTGTGAGAAGGTACAACACTTAATGTTCTGCTGTGAGTATGGACATTAGGATGTGATTGCGACTGAGAGCTAGGAAGTACTGATTCCTGTGATAACGCAGGTTTCGGCAGTGGAGGTGGTGTATTCTGTAGCATTGCTGGATCATCATTGTTATTGTTCATAGCAACTTGCAGCAATGAATGAGCTGAAGTGTTTGAATTTTTGGAAAGACGTTTGGGAGACGAAGACATTCCTCGCTGGTTTAAGACATCACTGGCTGATTTCATTGCAAGACTATTGTTTATCAGAGATCTTGATCTTTCATTATGATTATTATTCATGAACCTAATTCTTGCGCCTGCCTTGTGTAGTTCCACGGCAGTGATATTGGAAATATTTTGATCCGCAACGGTTCTGATTAATTTACCAAAATAGTGAAGCAGTCTAGAGCTTTGTTCAATGTTATTAGGATTAGTGTCGTCGGGATCAAAATAAACCAAATTTCCTATCTCTTCCAAGTGTTGGAAAACGGGATACTCTCTCTGTAAATCTTCAAAATTATGACAATCGTGTAAAACTTGAGGATCAACATTCACTGTGGTGATACTTGAAGTGGAGCGAGGAATAACAATTTTACCCCTGTATGATATAGAGACAATTAGAAGTGAATCACCAAAAATGTATTTTGTAGTAAGGTATCTTTTCAAATCATCAATGGTGTCAAAGACACTATGGTCCCTATCTGCTTGTACTGATTCTTTGTGGATCTTAGGTTCATGGTGTCTACTTGCTCCATTTGAAATCAAATGAGAATGTCCATAAAGCTGGTCTATTTCATCTGTGGTGTGATTGATAGACGGGCTTCCATCTTGTATTTCAGTTTCTGAAGTTTTGGAGATATATTTGTTGAAATTATCCACTTTGTGAGATTTCGTTAAAGTTTTACCCGTGTCATTTTTCTCTAAATTATTGTGATATTCGTTTATGCTATCAATGATATAGTTCAAATCATCATGAAACTGAGGCTCTTGTTGAATTTCTGTTAGTCTTGCTTTAGTGGACGATATGTAATTCTTATAATTTTCGTCTAAAGAATCGATGATCTCTTTATTGCCATATATCCTGTCTTGTAAAATCAAATAGGTTGTAATGAAACAATTCAGCAAAGCTTCAGGGGCTCCAGCAATGTTATCTGCTGGTGTTTGCTTATCCTTAGCCAAGCAATCAAGTGACGTCAAATACAATGACATCTTATTCAGCCATTGATATGTCAACTCATCATAATATTTGCGTGCAATTCTATCCTGTGTAGCCGAGTGGTGTTTGTTCTTATATTTTTGTATATTAGCTGAGACTTCAGCCTCAATTTGTTCTTCTGTAACATGTAAAAAGCGCCTAGCTAAAACAATCAACTCATTGAGCAAATTTTGTCGCCTAGACGTGTCTATAAACTTGTGAGAGATGGGCATCCTTATTAATTGGGATTTTGATGCAGGAGATCAATTCGATAAAAAAAAGACCCTGCGAATAAGATAGCTCCGGTGATTTAAAGACAATTTGGCAAGGCCACTCCCTGTAAAATGTAATATAACAAAAGTTAATCTCCCCACTTTTTGAACAAATACTATAGCAGAGTATGGTTTCTTTGTTGTGTATGTAATACCACAGGACGAGACACAAACATACCATTCTGGTGTTATATTTTGAGATCGGAGATGCCTCAGACCATAGTCTTTTTCTAGACTAAATAAGGGAAACACCCGTACATCTCTTGATATAAACAAAAAATTTACTACAAACAGGAACAGGGGTTTATACTATGACTACATCAATTAGGGCTAAGATTGTTTCATTAATGATCTAGCACTCACCACACTTGAGCCACCACTACTTTTACTCCAGATAATAGCATCACTTCAGCACAGTACCTGAGTTTTTTTAAAACGATACTAAGCATTTAGGGCTAGCGTTTATCTTTGGTAATCGGTACTCGAGTGAAGCACAAATAAAATAGCCGCATATCTCTTTCACATAAATACTATTCCTATCTCTATACACATAAATGGCATCAAATGAATTCTCCAACTCGGAGGGGCCTCCAAAGAAGAAGTCCAAGGTTATTGATCCGCTCGCCGTGTCTGAGTCCCTGGGATATCGTATATACAGACGTGACGCCAGAAAGTCATGGTCTCCTGAAGAAGATGAGAAATTGAAAAGACTAATAGTGTCATTATACATGAAAAATAACAATTTAGACACATACGACAACCAGAAGATCTTACTGGATGATATAGATTGGAATGTAATAAAGGAAGAGTTCCCACATAGAAAGGCCAAAGACTGCAGAAAGAGATGGACCAGCTCATTGGATCCTACCCTAAGAAGAGGTAAATGGACAGAAGAAGAAGACGCAAGACTATTGGAAGCATTTGAAACACATGGTCCACTCTGGAGAACTGTGGCCCAATCACTTGAAGGTAGAACAGACGACCAATGTTCTAAAAGATACTTAGAAGTTTTAAACCCAGATACAAAGGATAGATTAAAGCAATGGACTTTAGAAGAGGATTTGTTACTTATATCGAAAGTGAAAGAGCACGGTACCAAATGGAGAACTATAACGGCGTCTATGAATGGTAGACCAAGTTTGACGTGTAGAAACAGATGGAGAAAAATTATGACAGATATTGCTAAGAATCAAGCTAAACCAGAGATCAAACAAGCAGTTGGAGTTACTGATAACATGAATATATCAAAGCACATGGAGAAAAGCAATTCACCAACACCTTCCGAATTGAGTTCCAAAGTTGGAACACCATTGCAGACGCCGAGTCTAGAGAGCTCAAATAATAATAAGACTAGAGAAGGATTCTCAATGAATGGCTTGAATAACCCTCTCCCAAGTTATGGAGAAAACGAATCAAGAAACACACCTGGTACCACACTAGAGAATAATCAAGAGCAAACTAAGTATTCATTCCAAAGGCAGCCATTGGCTAGACCAACACCACCACCACCTTCTAATGACTCACATTATTTCCCAAAGAGTCCTGGTCTTGGTAAATACTCTGGACCATCAAGAACGTCAACAGAGTGGAATTTCAAGATGATAAACCCACAGACAAATGAAGAGCTGACGCAATTCACAGGACCCATCTCTACTCAGGAACAGGTTCACCGCCTTATTGAACTTGCAAAATACAATGGAGTCTTTCTAACTGTTCATCAACATATCCATCATCATTACGCACCTCAATCTCCTGCCTTGGACCCAGTAACAGCTATCAACAGATATCAGCATTTCAACTACCTCCCTCCATTGACAGAGGTACCTAAGCTGACCTCATCAGTTAGTGCTGAGAATAGTACTAACGATAGTGATTCCGGTAAAGTTTCGCATAACAATGCCACTACACCATCCAGTGGAGCTGTTGGTGAAGCAGCATTGATGAGATTATTGAATAATGACAGTCATAGAAATTCCAAGTATCAGAACATTCCACCATATGCACCTTCTCCTCCTAGTGGGTTCTCCTTGTCTACAGCACGTAGTCCCAAACCGCAAGTTCCAGGATACCATACAAACTCTATCAACAGGGCAAGAAAACCAATCGAAACTAATCCAGCTAAGAAACCACTAGAGAGACAAGAGTACATGGATGGTGAAGAAGGCGAGGAAGAAGAGATGGACTTCTGGGACAGTATGAGTACCTTGGCTAGATCAGGTAAACCACCTCAGCCACAGCAACAGCAACAGCAACAGCAACAACAACAGCAACAGCAACAGCAACAGCAGCAGCAGCAGCAGCAGCAGTCATCAGCTAGTCCGTCTTCTTTCAATTCCAGAAAGCAGCAGCAACAGTACAGTAATAGGACTGAAGGCAGTCGCTCAAACATTGGTAGTACTACTGCTCCACCATCAAATTCACGTATCATCACAGGTTCGATGAATTCACCTATTAATAATTATCATATGTTATACTACGGTGAGAATGGTGAGGAGGAAGAAGAGGAGGAAGAAATAGAGCAATACGCTAATCATTACGGTATGTTCTACAACGTTTTAACGAACAACAAGCCTCCTGTTCCAAAACCTTCATCATCAGAAGGGCAAGAGTCTAATAATGATATCTCAGCAGCTTATGCGTCCGGTTATATCATGCCTTTCAATCCTTCGTGACCTGAAGCAATGCTGTATACAACTAATATAAATATATCTCCTAAAAGAAATTTATTCAGATCAATGATATATACAGGTATACATAATGTCGAACGCCAAAGTACTTTAATAAATGAAAAGAAGAAATATAGTAGAAGAATAATAGATCGAGACAAAGAAAGCATAAATGAATCTAATTTAAAAGAAAACCACATGAAAAAAAAAAACACAATCCGGTAATAATACACTGTTGTAGAATACCGATTTTATTTATTTGCGTTCGAAATAGGAAGAGGAAGACATGGTTTTAACAGTATAATCATAAATAGACTCGCCAAATCCTAAGTATTGCTTTGCAAAACTTTCAATTTCAGGCTGGTTGATAAGACTGACTTTTGGAGTAAGACCAGTTTCCTTTTTCACGGCAGCCAGAATACCAGAAATAAGAGCCAAGTCTATTGAGTAGTGAATTAGTTTTCCAAGCTGTTTGGTTTAAACCCGTTTTGTTAGTATAAAAAAACTAATGAAACCCCACAAATAGATAAACAAAATCAGGAAAAACGTACTGTACCTGCCATTGTCTTATTCAGTAAGTATATGATACGTCTTGCTAGAGTCTCCTCTGGTGTTGTGAGTGCTTCTATAACGGACTTAAACGTCTAGTGTGACCTTGTTTGAGATGTGTTTGCCCCGTGAAAGCATTTAGCACAGGCTCAAATTGATAAGAGGATCAGATCACACGTCGACGCGTCGGCTTTAGTTAGGTGAAGAGGGTTAGGCAGCGCGGGCAAAGCTCACTAACTAAATATTCTAGTAGTAGCTAATATTTTTTGTATAGTAGGTGGAGAGGCACTCCAGAGACAGGTGAAAATATACTTTTATAACTCCACAGAAAGGACACTAGAATCCATACTGCGATTAGTATCCTTTACTCGGAACCCCAAAGAAACCAATTATGAGCACGGACAAGGGAAAACCGTTTCATAGCAAGCGGTTCCCACCGTACAATTCGGGCAGAGAGCCACATCAGGCGAGATACCATGAAGATTATAGAGAAGACTATAGAGAAGACTATAGGGAAGACGGATACAGAAATGACTACAGACACGACTACAGAGATGAATATAGAGGTGACTACAGAGGAGGGTACCCCAAAAGGCGAAAGTTTCCTTCTGAGGGCCACCATGATTCATCTGCTTCTACATGGTACAAGGGAAAGCCATCCTTCCCAGCAACTAATCCATCGCATTCCAACAGTAACATAGTTAACTTCCCTAAAGATTCCACAAGCCAAGATAATGGCAACAAATTAGCTGAAAACGACAAGAGTACAACTAATAACTCAGATGACATTTTCCCCAACATAAGGACAGATAAAAAGATGCCAACAGGACCAAGAGGGGCTCAAAGATCAAGACCTTCGGTTAGGGGAACCAGAGGTGGCGCTCCATTTGCCAGTCGAGGTCGTGGAAACATGAGAGACAGAGGACCATCATACCGAGATAATATGAATAATAGTAACAGCAATGCACCAAGGGGATATCCTAAGGATGGGTCCAAGAACAACACATTGGATGAACAAAGTGAAAGCATAATCGATAAAGACACTGAGACTGAGAGTTCCCCAAGGAATTCCCTGATCCAAACAAAATCCAAGTTTCAGTTTATGAAAAAACTTAGCAGGACAGGATCTATATATGAAAGAGTCCAGCAAGTAGGAGCAGGAACATATGGTATTGTCTATAAAGCCAAAAACAAAGTTTCCGAGAGGTTGGTTGCTTTGAAAATTCTCAAATTGGAGAATGAACGTGAAGGATTCCCTATCACTGCATGTAGAGAAATAGGATTGCTACAATCCTTTGACCATCCCAATGTCGTAGGACTGGACGAAATGATGGTTGAGAAAGGTGATATCATCATGATTTTCCCATATATGAGCCATGATCTTTCAGGTATATTACAACAGCATAACATCGAGATATCAGCTGGAGAAAAGAAAAACATTTTTCATCAACTAGTGAAAGGTATCGATTATTTGCATTCTAAAAGAGTGATACATAGAGACATCAAAGGTTCGAATATCTTACTTGATACATCTGGTGTTTTGAAAATTACAGATTTTGGTTTGGCTAGAACCATGAAAACTTTGAACATAGATATAGAATCACCTAATTATACAAACAGAGTGATTACATTATGGTATAGACCTCCAGAGATCTTGTTAGGATCAACTGATTACGGAAGAGAAATTGATATCTGGGGTATTGGGTGTCTTCTTTTGGAACTTTTCACAAGGAAACCTGTATTTCATGGAGTAGACGAGATAGACCAATTGTGGAAGGTTTATGATATTATGGGAACTATAACTATAGATACTTGGCCCAAAGCCAATGAGTTACCTTGGTTTGAGATGTTGCGTCCAGAAGAGCACGGACCATCCACTTTTAAGGAGAGATTTGGCGAGATATTGTCCCCACAAGCGTTTGATCTTGCTTCAAGAATGCTAGAATTGAATCCAGAGAGAAGAATAACTTCCAAAGAAGCTCTAGATCACGGTTACTTTACAGAGGAGCCATTAGAGTGTCCACTTGAGTTTCTGCGTAATGTTGAAGGTGAGTGGCACGAGTTTGAAGCTAAGAGGGAGAGAAAAGCCCGTGAGGCAAGCAAAAGGAAGTAATCAGATAAATAGTTTAGTCAATACGTGATATAATTACATTGAAATATGTGTTTGGATATAATAGTTATACATATATAATGCACAAAGAATATTACCTATGTATACTACTACTTACAACGTATAGTCCGTTGTGTTTAGTTGCTAATTTCATGGTGCGTGCTCGACTCAATCTCTCTTGCAACATGAAGATTGAAAAAAATTTCTACCTTTAATAATAAAGGCCAAATGAAAGTCAACGGGATGTAAACCACATCTCCAAAGTTTATATACACATTCTGATACGCTATCTCATCTACTGCAGAACATACAAAAATGGTTGCTATCGGTATTGCATTTGGTAACTCTACTTCCTCCATTGCCGCCATCAAGGAAGGTAAGCTCGAAGTCATTGCTAACCCAGACGGAGACAGATTCATTGCTTCTGCTTTATCTTACGTCGATGGTGATGAATATCATGGTGCTCAAGCACACGCCCAATTAGTGCGTAACCCATCCACTACTGTTGTCAACTTCAGAGACTTTGTCGGTAAGTCTTTTGACGACATTGACTTAACTTACTCTGCTGCCTCTACTAAGCCAGTTAACGTTGACGGTGCCATCACTTACAACATCAATGGTGAAACTTTATCTATTGACGAAATCACCAAGAGACACTTGAAGCAAATCAAGCTTGCTGCTGAAGACTATATTGGTTCCGAAGTTGACGGTGTTGTCATTGCTGTCCCAACTGATTTCACTGCTGCTCAAAAGGAAGCCCTTACCAAGATCTCCGCTGATGCTGGCTTAAACGTTTTACAATTAATCAATGAACCAAGTGCCGCTTTATTATCTCACTTGAACACATCTGAAAGTTTGAACGAAGACAAACTCTTTGTTGTTGCCGATTTTGGTGGTATCAGATCTGATGCTGCTGTCATTGCTGTCAGAGGTGGTGTCTTGACCATCTTAGCTACTGCTCACGATCACAACCTTGGTGGTGACAAATTAGATGAATGTCTTGCTGACTTCTTTGCTGCTGACTTCCAAAAGAAGAACAAGTCTGACCCAAAGAAAAACGCTAGATCTTTAGCCAAGTTGAAGGCTGCTTGTATCGAAACCAAGAAAACTTTATCCAATATTCAATCTGCTACTTGTTCAATTGACTCCTTAGCCGATGGTTACGATTACCATTCCAGTATCAACAGATTTAGATTCGAAAACGTCGCTAGATCTGTCTTTTCAAAGATGACCGCTTTTGTTGACGCTGTTGTCAAGAAGGCTGGCCTTGAAACGTACGATATTGATGAAGTTCTTTTAGTCGGTGGTACTTCTAATGTTCCAAAAGTTGCCTCTAACATCCAATTACTCTTCCCAGAATCAACCCTTGTTGTTTCTCCATCTACTGACTCTAAGGTTCCAAACCCTAACGAACTTTTGGCTCGTGGTGCTGCTTTACAAGCTTCCATGGTTGAATCTTTTGATGCTGAAGAAATCAAGGAATCTTTACAACCAATCATTGTCAACACTCAACATATCGCCAAGCCAATTGGTACCGTTGATGCTGAAGGTAAATTTGTTCAAATAATTTCCCGTGAAACCGCTTACCCAATCAAGAAGAGTGTCTTCTTAAAGGCTGACTCTACTGAAGCTTTCATTCAAATCTACGAAGGTGAAAGACACATTGAAGAAATCACAGTCGAAGCCGAAAAGAACGAAGATGACGAAGACGATGAAGATGATGAATACTCTGATGATGAACCAGAAGTCATCAAGAAATTAGTCTACATTCCAGGTACTTTATTAGCACAATTAGCCGTCAGAGGTATTACCCCAGGTAATGTTGAAGTTATCCTCAATATCACCAAGGAAGGTTTATTACAAGTTACTGCTAGACAAGGTGCTATCGTTGTCAAAGGTGATATCTCCAGCGCATAAATGTATACCTAGAAGTAAACTAAAGAAAGCCAAACAAACAAACAAACAAAATATAGGAGTATATTCAGAGTCTATAAACGTCTATATAGAAATGTGTATTCTAAATAATATCTGCTAATTCGAAATCATTCATAAATCTGAAAAAAAGGGAAACCATTCAATGATTAAAAAATGAGCCACTCCCAGTTGTAAAAACTCACAACTTGGTATCTTTACCGAACACATCAGTATATCCCATCTCAATTAAGTCGTCAACAAAAGGGAAGGATGTATTGCACATTCTTTCCTTTGTTATAAGTAACGGCTTAGGAACGTCTTTGTCCGTAAGTTTCTTACCTGTGTAAATGGACTTCGCCAGGGCCCTACCACAAAGAAAGACCTTTGGCATACCATGACCGGTATAACCTGCAGAAATGTAAACATTGGGTCTTCCAAAATCTCCCAAGTCTCCAACATATGGTTGGTCGTCATTGGAGTATCCCATCACACCTGTCCAAGTCTGTGAGTTATACATTTCATATCCCTTCCATGACTTGTAGTTTTTAGCCATGTATTCATCAAAATAGTCTTCTGTCTCTGGTAAGAAGTATGAATCATCGACATTGTTGAACATGTGGACACAGTTTGGATGCTTCAAGTAAGTCTTTCCACCACCACCTACAACGATGGATTCGTCCTTTCTGCAGATCAAATAATCAGTCTCCCATTTATACATATGTCCATAGTTGTATGGGTGTCTTGCGTGTCTTGTTGCACCTTGCACGGGTTTGATATGTGTGACCACACCTTTGGTTGGCATAATACGACGTTTGAATTCAGGTAATAAGGACTTGGTGTATGCGTTTGTTGCCATGACAATTTTTGAAGTGACTACATCACCTCTTGGTGTCTTTACTAGCCATTTATCTTTTGATAATTGAAATATGCTAGTAACCAAAGTGTTGGTTTGTAAGTTCAATCCTCTTTCGATACAAATCTTAAGCAAAGCACAAACAAGTTTATATGGCCAAACTGAACCAGTAGGGTACGTGAAACAAACATCTGTATCTTGGTCAGAAATTTCTCTTGCCTGTTCGCCAAAGTATATGTTTGTTTCGTCCTTGATTTTTTGTGGGATATAAGGGTTGCCAATAAACGCATAATAATCAGCCAGTGCTTCATCAACAGTTTCAGTGTCGGTATATGTATCGCATGCAGTTCTATGCTCAAAATCACACTCTATCTTGTATTTGTTGATCACTTTTTCAATCTCCACAATGTGTTTACTTTCGAAAATTGACATTTCAGCGGCTACCTTTTGTCCATACATTTTGCAAAATTCACTCTGACAACGGTGGTTGTAGCTCTTAATGTGGCCACCGTTTCTACCAGTGGCACCAGAACATGTGTCTCTGGCCTCTAGCATCAGTATTTTACCCTTGTATCCATATTCTTGCAGGTGAAACGCTGTGGATGTTCCTGTGAATCCAGATCCGATAATAACAACGTCTACATCACCTAGTAACTCCTTGGTAGTACGGTGCTTTGCAAACTCTGGGTCACTTTCCGATAACCAAAACGGATCTGTAGATCCTGTGACGGGATAAAAGCTCATCTAGTGTTCTAAGGATATAATTTCTGACCACAAATACCTTAGCTAGTGGTATAAAGTTCTGGGTAAAGGACAAAAGAAGGGGATAAACCATCAGAAAATTCTCCTTCCCAGTCCATTTGATGGAGATATTCCTAAAGATAAGCTTTCCGCCGCGATGCGCTCTCTCTCTGTGCACCGCCCGGGTGGAGCATCTCTCTCTCTCTCTCTCTTCTGCTCTGCTGCTCTACACCGGCACTCACATCTTGAGTAAGAAACAAAGATGTTTATCAAGTTGACAAAACTAGTTTCTAACATGCACACAGTCACAGTTCCAAGGTATTGCACAAGCCTTAGTGGGAGCTTTTTTTTTCGTACTAAGAGAACACGAGTAAATCGACATGAGATTTTCTCCAAAATACTATAGCACGTGACCTGTTTTTTTTTAATTTTCCTTTGGTGCACAGTCGTTGATGGCAGAGCTACAATTTTTATTTCTTATGTACTAAGAAGTCCTTAATAAAAGGTATGGTTTAGCTGTTTTCCAGAGTGATTGGACTGCTATCAGGCAGATATTCAGCTTGTTAAGCAGTATAATACAAATTCTTTATTATGGACGTGATCCGCATATCTCTCCCCACTGAAGCCTCCATAGTCAATGAGCTTCCAGATTCAGATTCAGACGTAGAAATGGAAGAAAATGATTTCTTGTCATCTGCCAAAACTTCAGACAAAACTCAGGATAAATCAATAGTGACGCCCGGTGAGCTTATCACAGATGATCCAGCATGGATGAAAGGTCACGGTACCTATTTTCTAAACGAAAAGACATACAGTGCTGTAGCAGGTACCATTCTCAAAGTTAACAAATTGTTGAGTGTGATACCGTTTAATGGTCGTTATCATGCTGAAACCGGTGATCATATCGTCGGTCGTATACTTGAAGTAGGAAATAGAAGATGGAAAGTAGATGTTGGATCTGAGCGTCATTCCATTTTAATGCTTGGTTCTGTGAATTTACCAGGTGGTATTCTCAGAAGAAAATCCGAGAGTGATGAATTACAAATGAGAAATTTCCTTAAGGAAGGAGATTTACTTAATGCTGAAGTGCAAAGTACGTTTCAAAGTGGAGCTGCCGCATTGCATACAAGATCATTAAAGTATGGTAAGTTGAGAAACGGTGTGTTTGTATGTGTTCCAAGTAAATTAATCATCAGAGCTAAAAACCATCAACACGACCTTCCCGGAAGTGTAAGTATAATCTTGGGTGTCAATGGGTTCATATGGGTATATAAGACTGCTACCAACAAGAGTCAGTCTACAAGCTCATCTATCACAAACAAGGCTACAGAGGCAGGTTTTAATGCATCGAGTTCAGGTGGTTATAAGCCTGGTCAGGCAAGTGTCTCGATCACTAGACTCGAGGAAGAATCATCTTGGGACATTTACAGTGACAAAAATGACGACTTATCAGATAGCATCAAGGAGACAATCGCCAGGTATAGATCTTGTATTCTAGCACTTGCACATTGTAACATTGCCATCAATGAGACAAGATTAGTTCACGCATATGAAATCAGTTTGGGATATGGTCAGGTGAATTCACTCACCAGTGATGATGTGAAGATGTCTATCGGTGAAGACCTTATTACCGCTGAGAAGATGAGAGGCCAGTGATTTATTTATGTATAGTATATAATGGATAGATGAAACCAACATAGTTGTAAACACTTTTAAACTTGAGTACAGTATGTTAAAATCCGCACGACTCTATAAAATGTTGCGCGTGATTTTGTGACATCCGTGCACTGGTCTTATTTTAAACTCTGTAAAAAGCTTGTGTTATCTTTTTGACGTTAGGTGCTTAGGAGATAAGGAATTGGATCCCTTCAGTGCTGGTTGCCTTTTGCACAAATTCTTCAGCTGACAAGTTTCTGCGTATCCTTCTCATTTGTTTCACCACTAGAGATACATACCGTTGTATTATTCAACCGTTATCCTGCTTCATTTTACCGCTACTATTTTCTATTGGTATATTCTCCGCTATCCAGGTTTTGCCATTAATCATTATAGAATAGTTTCGTGCGTGCCAAAATGGAAATGAGTGGCATTGGTGCACCCTCTACCAATAAAGAGGACTTGGTCATGAAGGCATCTACTGCTGGTCTTAAGGAATTTGACAGAGAGTCGTACTCAAAGGCCTTGAAGATCTTTGCTAGAGGCATATCATATGCCGAAAAAACCTATCTCGCTAGAAAGAAAGCAGGTTCAAATGAAAAATATCACCCACACTATCCAGCTTTATTAGATCATAGAGCTGCTTGTTTTGAGAAACTAAATAAACTTCCATACGCTTTATTAGACGCCGAAAAACTCATAAAGGTGGATCCATATGGTTGTAAAGGTTATTTAAGAAAGGCAAAGATCTATAGACTCTTGAAAAAAGAGATCGAAGCATACTACGTTTTAGCTGAGGGTATCAATAAAATTGAATCTGGATTAGTGAAATACAAAGGCCGTTTAAAAGTTCCCAAGAACTTGTTATCCAGAATGACAGATCAAAGAGAGGATATCTATGCACGTTATAAAGATGAATTAGATCGTAAACGTGCCCTCTCAGTAGATGAGGAGATTAGCAGGAAAAAGGCTCGTAATGCTATACTGGATTTTTTTCAAGTTTTTCCCTACGAAATTATATCACTGATAATACGCCAGTTGGATCAGCGTACAATAATGAGCTGCTTATTAGTGTCACGATTTTGGCATGACACAATATACAAAATTCCTGAAGTATTTGAAGAACCTAAACTAGCTTCTCAATTGAGTACCCATCAAATGGCACAGTTCGTAGAACACCTGAAAAGATGTAATCAAGGACGTGCAGTTAATCAAATAAAGTCTTTGAAATTGGAGCCTAGACTTTCTGATGAGTCACAGATTATTTCTCAGTTTCTTTTGAAAGATCAATTTTATGTCAAGAACTTGTCACTGGTTCTGAGGAAAACTTCAAATGTTGAGATTCATAAGTTATTAAGAAGCAGTGATTATGCTAGAAAGCTGTTTAGTCGTGTGGAAGAGTTGAATCTGTATACTCCTGTTATTGAAAGCGGAAATGGAATTAAAAATGTGTTGAATTATACCAAAGAATTGAAAGAATTGTCGATATTGATTCCAAGTATAGGTGAATTGCCACCACTTTTTGACAAAGTCAAAGATGAAGATATCAATGAGAAGTTTTTGAATCAATTACAGAAACTGGCCCTGTTATGTCCACCCACAATAAATGGAAACTTGAGTAAGAAATTCGCTAATAATTTACTATCTGGTTTCCACGGCGCTTCCATAATAGAGCTTCATTTATCATGTTGTGCTCTGGATATGCCGTATTTGAAAAACGCAATGTCTCAAATGAAGGATTTGAAGTCTTTGAAAATAGATAGTATACCGAATTTGACTACCACCTTTTTACTTGAAAATATTCCTAAAGATGCAAGATTGCAGTCACTAATCATTAAAGAAGCAAAAGTCACCGAATCTCAAAATGTGAGATCGGCTATTAATAATCTTTCTGTACTGAACGATCTGATAGTGCTCAAATTATCATCTACTACAGTGTCATATGAAGGTCTAAGACATATCTTGCAGAATACAAATGGTAATGTCGAAAAGCTGTATTTGAGTATGAATCCCAACATTGTTTTTATCAAATCTGCATTTGATTCCACCTTGCCCATGAGAGGTGGTTACTTTGATGACTTTGAAGTCTTGAGTCTAATTCCGAAGGTGAAAGAACTGTCGTTTGTTCAGGCGGCAAACTTTACTGATTATTCACTGGAGCTCTTATCACGAGCCATTCTGAAAGTTGACACCATCAGGAGTTTAGATGTCGTTGATATTTCATTTAACACTATAACAGGTAGAGGTGTGATGGAGCTGTTCACCGGAAGCTGTTGGAGAAAAGATTGGCAATTTAAAGTCGATAAACTTGTGATTGACGGGTGTGATGTTAGCCCAGAGACTGCTTCTTTGCTGGTCAAGAAGGGGTTCTGTAAGGCAATCGGAAGATACACTCCTACGGACTATATGTGACTGTGATCATATATGTATTACGTAAGTATATATACGTATATAGTTCAAAAACTATATATAAATGTGTGACATCTTGGACTGTGGTAAAAAAAAAGATAGGGCGGAATAGCTCCGAGTTCGGAACAGATCCGAAATATTTTTTTCAAATTAAAGCAGACTTATGCGCTTTGACAATAGCATATATAGATATAAATGGATATGGTCACAAGATATAGGGTTAATTAATGGTGAGTGTATGATCCTGTAAGATCTTGTCGCACTCTTATTGTTCTTCATCTAGATCCTACTCTTGAGAGATCTTGATTGACATATATAACTTATTGAAAGAATTATCTCATAACGGATAAACTCAAATCTTAGCTGCAGTGAGTTTAAAGATACGACCGATCTAACAATATCAACGAGTATATAACACAATCAGCATGGAAAAGACCAAGAGAACCGTTTCAAAAGTGTCGCTTCAAGACCAGACAAACCTTCTCCCGAAGAGGCAGCTTATTGTGACGTTCTTGGCAATGGCCACGGGATTGTTTTGCTCTTTCATCGACCAGACAGCCATCACCGTGTCTCTGCCTTCCATCGCCAAGGACCTCAATTGTGAGAACACGGTGACTTGGGCAGGTACCTCTTTGCTAATCGGAACAACGACTTTCCAGATCCTTAGTGGTAGACTTAGTGATATCTTTGGTAGGAAGTATGTGCTTATGGGATCACTTGCCATACTGTGTTTATCGCAGTTAGGCTTATCATTTTGCCGCACCTCAACTCAACTGTATGTGCTCAGAGGCTTTTCAGGTATCGGAGATGGAGGTATCACATCGCTCACCATGATGTTGGTGTCTGATTTAGTTTCTTTAGAAGAAAGAGGAAAGTATCAAGGTATTCTGGGTTCATGTGTAGGATTGGGTAACATATGTGGTCCTTTCCTTTCCTCTGCATTTACCAGACATGTAAACTGGAAGGGTATCTTTTGGTTTTCTTGTCCATTGACTGCTCTTGTATTCTGCTTGGTGGGATGGAGAGTCCCACTACCCGATGGATTTGAAGTGAAACTAGAGCATTATAGAAAAATTGATTTTTATGGGTTCTTCACGAGTTCGATAGGTATTATCCTGATGCTGGTGGCATTAAGTGGAGGTGGTAATACATATCCCTGGAACAGCACAACTATCATATGTCTCTTTGTCATTGGTGGCGTCTTCTTCATCCTTTTCTTAATCACACAGTCACAATGGAAGAAATTACCTAAACTCTCTAAGCTTCCTATGATGCCATTGTCTATCTATGCAAATATGTCCATGGCTATAATGTTGTTCCAAAATTGTTTGTTTGGTATCGTGTATTATAGTAACACCTATTTCCTTCCAATGTACTTTGAATTAGTCAGAGGTTGGACATCTACACAATCTGCATGCTTGACATTACCATTAGTTTTCTCTCAGTCGTTATTCTCTGCTATTGCCGGTTACATCATCAGTAAGTATAAGAGATATGGATTTATTATCCAATTTGGATACAGTTGTTGGTTTCTGGGGCTTGGTTTACAAATGGGTTTATTTACACAGCATATATCAATGGTTGGTATATGTTTTATCATGTTTACCCAGGGTCTTGGTGTGTCTTGTGTTTTCCAGCCTACTATTATTGCCTTGCAAGCTCATTGTAACAAGAGAGACAGAGCGATTGTCATCTCTGCTAGAAACTTCCTCAGATCGGTTGGTGGTTCTATCGGTTTGGCTGCGTGTACTTCTATTATGTCGAACGTTTTGAAAAGTAGCATTGATAAGGATGATTTTTCGGCCACAGCAGAGCAGATAGCTACATTGGAGAAAACCATTTTTGCATCTCCTGACTTGACGGAGTTCTCAGCAGCTGATCAAATCTTGATCAAAAACGCAATTTACAAAGGTATCCACACAGCTTTTATTTTTTTCTTTCCATTGATGGGTGCCTGTTTCTTATCTTGTTGGTTAATTGTAGATAGAGGTTTACAAAGACCTGAAGATGCAGTCAAAGAGATTGCTCAAGAGATTCTTGATGATCAAGCTACTCAACAGGCAGATGAAGAAGCAGCGATTGAATCTGAGAAGATGGAAAGAACCACCGAGTCGGGAGAATCACAAGAATCAGAAGAGTTAGACGATATAGGGTCTCTTAATTCATCGCATTTGGATCATGACAGATCATCCAAGGAAAATCATTCATCCTTTCCTACATCAGTTTAACCAAACAAAAACAAAATTTTGCATAATAAGAATTTTTCACTTCATCTAATTTTTTCTAATTTATTCTCTTAATATCGACCACGCTACTGCCTCCTTTTGTACTTTATAATCGCCTTCCTTACGTAATATTGAAACATTCGAATTACTAAATTAGTACTATAATTCTAAAGATATAGTGTCAACGCTTGACGCACAGTGTACAGGTGTAAAGCCTCATTAGTTCAGCTGTCAAAAGATCGGCACGGGAAACGGCGATATCTCCCCGCTTTTCGGAGTAAGCATCGAAGATCTTGCCGCTTGGGTGGTGTCTCCAATATATATATTTTCACTCCTTTTTGGAGTTAATCATGTTGTTCAACAGTTTATTGCTTTAGTTTCAAGCTAGCATGGGTATTTAAGAATATTCTGCCAGATAATATAATACAAGATGTCCGGTGAATATGATCTAGACGATCAAACACATATTTTATCGGGTCGAAAACTTTATATTGCCACGGCAGTTCTGTCGATCTCGATTATAACAGCTTTCATTGACAACTTGGCAATATCTATAATCTTACCAGACATAGGGTTAGATTTCAATTCTACAAACACAATTTCATGGGCTGGAACATCGATATTCATAGGTACCACAGTGTTTCAGATTGTTAGTGGAAGGCTCACGGATATCTTTGGTCGGAAGAGAATCCTGCTAATCTCAATGGGTATCGAAATAGTATCGCAGCTTGCAATTGGGCTCTGTACTTCTGCCATCCAGTTGTTTGTGTTCAGAGCTATTGCAGGTATTGGGGATGGTGGTGTTTCTTCCATCACTATGATGGTGATGTCTGATTTTGTAGCCATTGAAAACAGAGGCCGGTATCAAGCCATTTTAGGTTCATGTCTAGGGTTTGCCAGTGCTTTAGCACCTTTCATTGCCAGTGGGTTCAATTCCACTGGTCATTGGAAAGGGCTATACTGGTTCTTATGTCCTTTAACAGTTTTGAATTTCATCTGTGTTTGGTACTTTATTCCTACCGCCGACTCCACTAATAGGAAGATTACTATGAAAGATTTGAAGAAAATAGACTACTATGGATTGGTACTAAGTTCCATATGTATTACATCAGCACTAGTGGCATTAAGTGGTGGTGGTAACACATTTGCATGGGATAGTGGATTATCTATTACGTTTTTCACTATTGGTGGTGTTTTCTTTATTTTATTCATCTTTTCACAATGGAAACTTTCCCAAATCCCTACTATACCATTGAGAATCTTTAGAAACTTTTCAGTGGCATTGATGCTTTTCCAAAACGTGTTTTTTGGATTAGTATGGAATGCCAACTTGTATTTCCTTCCTTTGTATTTTGAATTATTAAGGGGGATGTCTCCAATAGGTGCATCTTGTATGATTTTACCCTTTTTGATAGCTCAGTGTGTCGTGTCCATAATTGCTGGTCAAATCATCTCGCGAACAAAGAGATATGGATACGTTATTCAAATTGGTTACACAGCATCAACTATAGCTCAAGGATTACAAATGGGGTTGTTTGGTCCAAATACTAATCTCGTTGGTATTTGCTTTATATTGATATTACAAGGTTGTGGTGTGGCATTTATTTTCCAGCCAACTATAGTAGCATTACAAGCACACTGTAAACCAATTGATCGTGCTGTTGTGATATCCATGAGAAACTTCCTTCGGTCAGGAGGAGGAGCTATTGGTATATCTGCATCTTCTGCATTAATGTCTAATATGTTAAAAAAAAACATTAAAAAAGCAAATTTGAATGCTTCAAGTGCGACAATCGCTTATATTGAGAAAAATATTTTTTCCAGACCTAATTTGTCTGGTTTATCACTAGAAGATCAAGTAAAAGTGGGCAAGGCAATTAGTGACAGTTTCCACTCTGTATTCATCTTTTACTTTCCTGTTATTGGCATCTGTTGGCTAACGTGTTTCCTTATCAGAGACCGTGGTCTGCATAGTCCCGAGGAGATGGAGGCGATTGAAGAGGAAAAGAACTTAGAAGACAAGCTTTCTGAGCCCGTGATCCATCAACAAGTTGTTTTTAATAGTGAAAAATCTGTGAACTAGGTACAGTAATACATAATATTGGTATAAATAATTTATCATAATACAATAATATATGGTACAACATTCCAGCAAGTAGCAGCACAGCCAATGAAAAAGTTGCACAGCCCTAATAACAAGATTAGTACTTCCGCTTTCGGCAGTGTTTCCTGCTAAATTGCGTCACACTGCAATAAAGTAGACTAGACTACTTGTTAGTGAATTTGATCGGGCTGCGTATATAAAGAGGCTAGTACCACAGAGAAGGGTTCAATTTTTCCATTCCGAGTCTACGATTTGTCACCGGATTATTCATTTATATTTGTATATATACTCCAATTTATTCCGCTTCCAATTCAATAGTTAACTAGTTAAAGTGTCTATTAAATTCACTCAATTGCTAATCAACAACTAAATTAATTACCAATACAAATCATCATGTCCGCTGGAAAAGAAGAAATCAAATCACACATTGTCGATATTGGAACCCTTCCTGCTGAATCACCCGCCATTGCTAAGACCAATGGTAATGTGTTGGATCTGTTCTCTTTGAAGGGAAAAGTTTGTGCCGTGTCAGGTTCCTCTCAAGGTATTGGTTTTGCCGTTGCTGAAGCATATGCTCAAGCCGGTGGTGATGTTATCTTGATGTACAATTCTACTCCATGTGACGCCAAGGTGGAATATTTAATCAAGACATATGGTATCAAATGTAAAGCTTATCAATGTCCAATTGACCAAATGGAAAAGGTCACCAAGACCGTGAACCAAATAGTGGAGGATTTTGGCCGTATCGATGTGTTTGTTGCTAATGCTGGTGTTGCTTGGAATTCTGGAAGTATTCTTGACAACTCTGATGAAAAGGCATACACTGACTGGAAGAAGATCTTTGATTGTGATGTAGACGGTGTTTTCTTCTGTGCCAAGGCGGTGGGTGAAGTGTTCAAGAGACAGAGGGCACAAGGAATGGAAAAGGGTTCCTTTGTCGTCACAGCGTCTATTTCCGCTCACATTGTGAATTTCCCACAATTCCAAACTCCATACAACGCAGCCAAGGCAGCTGTTTTGCATCTTTCCAAATCACTTGCTATTGAATTTGTTGACTTTGCCCGTGTGAACTCTGTTTCTCCAGGTTATATCGCTACTGAAATGGTGTTCTCCTTACCTCCTCACTTGATGAATTCATGGAACGCACATACCCCACAAGGGCGTATGGGTATGCCTAGCGAATTAGTTGGTGCTTATTTATACCTTGCCAGTAACGCATCCACTTATACCACCGGTACTGATATCATTGTGGATGGTGGTTACACAAGTATTTGACGAGAAAAGTTAGTTGATCAGTTTATCAGTTTCTCTATTAACCTTTATAGATTACCTTAAGACATTAATATACATTCTATTTACTAATTAAATTGCTAATTAATGAAAACGATCACCATTTAAATATATGCAGCCGTTATCTGTAATCACCTTAATTAACATGAAAAACGTTTCATGCAGATCAGAAACTTATGTAATAATTTATCTACTTTCTTATCTACAGACGCGCTAAATTGATAAATTGATGCATGCGAGGAAGAAACAAAATTATTTTATCTGATCTTGTCTTGTCTTCTTTTGACACCATCATCTTCCATTTTGAAGACTATACGGATCCCAATTCACTTCCCATATCCTACAATGAGTGAAGACACAAAGCCACAGAAAAGACCTTCTTTCTTGCTGAAGAGGACTAGCAGTGTCAGCTCCAAAGGGTCCTCTTCCTCTAAGCCTTCTTCAAGCGGAAGCATAAAGTCGTCCATTAAGAAAATCAAGAACAGCAATTTGTTAAAGACAATCAGATCCAAAAAGAACTCCTCCAAAACCAGTTTGACGCGTCCTGACTCACAATCATCTTCTTTGGCTACTCAGAAGGGCGAACACATGTACAGTTTGCGTAACGATACTCAGACAAGTGTGGCCTCCACAACTGGTGATTCGGAGATTGAGACGGAGAATAAGATCAATGTTGAAACGACGCGTAATGATGAGAATCTTACATTGACTGCAACAACTGATGATGGTAAATTGGAGGGAGACGTGGTTTCTACTGGTAACGCTGGGTTCACGCTGAGGAACGTGGGCTTGGAAGGCGTGGATGCAGAGACTTTGGTTAATTCACCAGAAGATACAGGATCTCTTCTGGTGAGAGAAACAGCTCATCTTCTTTCAACGGGTAAGTCCGCCATTAAAAACAAGGTTTACGGTGCCATTGATACAGCTGATGGTGAAGTTGAGGATGGAGTACCAACTGAAAATGCCCCTGTATCGTCAATAAGTGATTCAGCTGCTGACCGTTTACTTGATAGCGGTACAGGTCCAAGTAACGATACCATCTCTGAACGTGGATCTGCCCTGAGGATGCGTCGTTTCTACGATTACATATTTGCAGCTGTGTTTTTGTTACTTATAGCTTCTTTATTATTAGTGACTATGGGTGCTTTCTATCATTGAATTTCCCCACTGAACTTCACCAATCTGACTGAAGTTTCTATATCATTCTGTGTTCTTAATTTGTGTTAATTTTTTGTGTTACCTTTATTCTTTCTCTTTGCTTTTTCTACTACTAGTATTTGTAATGTATACCCTATACTGTATGTAACTTTTTAATTTTGTTTTTGGTGTTAATATTTTGTGTCTTCTTTTGATTATGTGCGATTAGTAAACAGGATAAACTGCTCTTGTCTTAAGAGCGCTTTCAACAATGTGTTCATTTTCCTTTCTTCTTGTTCTCTTTAGCTTTTTCTTTCTTTCTTGTATTTCTTAACTTTTGGAGTTATTCTTCAATATAATTAATTGCTAGGACTTCAACCAACAAGTTGAATGTCAAGACAGACCAACACAATCATCAGAAACAACAACAACAACAACAATTCTACAACAATCTTACAAACTTAAAATGAATCCTGAATTCGCCTCAATCGGATCTAATGATTTACTTACTACTTCAAAAGAAATCAATAGGTTTCAACCACTATTACCCAATAATTCCATTGCAAGACAAGATGACTTACCAAATTACCAATCTATTGATCCTTTAGAAGATCATCTTGATCAGACAAATGAATCTCGGCAAATATTGAATACTACAATCCCACCTCCACCACTCCCTGCTAATTCTTTTATTAGTTCCTCTCAGCAACAGTCATTCAAGTTACCCCCACCTGTCACTACTTCTACAAGGCAGCCTGAAACACCCGGTGCAAGAAGGAAGAGAATCTGGAGAAGAATCTCAAGCGCTATCGGTTTGACCGTCCCGGATGTAGTTATCAATGCCCTATGCAACCACTGGACAACGTTTCTGCTTATATGTGGCTTACTTGTGGTAATTCTGACTTTTTTCCTCTATTATACAGGCAACATAGTTGTACTGATCTCTATTTGGAGAAGACTGTTGTGCATATTGGGGATTCTTCCTTGTGCAATATAAGACAAACGGCTAGTTACTAAAGCAGTGTACTAATAATGCACAGCCGTTTGTCTTTCGCTTTAATTTTTTTTCTTCTCTACCGTTGTATAATTTTAATTTTAAATTTATCTATTGTGCTTGATCTAATCTACTGTAGACCTCTACATTATCCATACTTATCCAACTCTGTAACAATAGTTGAATAGTAGAACACCATACTGAATATAATACCATGCCTTCAGCTACAAGAGGATCTACAAAAGAGGTCAAGAAGACACATATAAAGTTTGATGAAGATGGTAGAGTGGAGAGTAAAGAAGAAGTTAGTATAGATGATCAACCAATTAATGATGATGAGGAGGAGGAATTAGACGAGGAGGAAGATGAAAATTCTGATGATGACGATGCACCAGTTGAGAAGAAAGCTTCTAGCGTATCCACTAAACTCCAAAAGAAGATGCAAGCTGAAGAAAAAGCATTAGCTAAGGAATCACAGGCAAAAAAGGAAAAACGTAGATTAATCAGTATTAGAAACGAAAAGCAAAGTAAGGAAAGGCAAGAGAAGCTTGCAGCCAAAGAGATAGAAAGAAAGAGAAATTTAGAAGAAGAAGGGGAGGAAAGCAAAGACAAGGACGAAGTGCCTGATTTCCTTCCCCAAGAACTTCTTGATTCATATGAACAATCCAGAGGTGACGAAGGACAACCTTTAGAAAAGAAACCAAAGAAGATCAATTTCCAAGAGTTGGAGGAGTTGGAGAAACAAAAGAAACTTGCTGAAGCAGAGAAGTTTAAGATGAAGATGAAGCTTGTGAAAGAAATGAAAAAGACTAGTGTTAATAAAGGACCTGTTACAGTCAAAGTGCTGAGTTCAAAGAAGAATTTCGTACCTGTTAGTAATATCTCTTCTAGTAAGGATAAGTTTTTGAACCGTAAGGGAAATAAAAACAAGAGACGTTGAAAAGATTGTTGAATGGATTTCTTGGGCTTATAGTAATATTTATTTGTGTACGATATAATACATTGCATTTTAATAATCGATTAACATAAACATAGAAGTAAAAATAGGTTAAGAGTACACAAGAACTATATATAAAGACAAGATAATTAAAAAAAAAAGGCGTTACATTTCATAAAATTTCACTCGATATCTTCTTTGAATAGGGTGATTAATGTAGGAACAATCATTCCGAGCAGGCAAACTAAATAATCTTGAAGTCCTGAAGTCTTAGGTTTGTTTGTTTGAGAATTAAACATCTCATGTAATGAATGGAATCCAACGTACATGAATGAACCGGCAGAGAAGATTAGTAACTCACCACTAAGTGACACAAGAGACACAGATAAAATTTTGGTAATTATGGTATATGTCAGCAAAGCTGATATTGGGGCTGAAAGACTAAATGCCATTAAATGATACATAATCTCTCTTTTGCTTTGCAACTGGGAATCAAGTAAAGTGGTCGTCAGTGCAAATGAAGCAGGTAATTTGTGCATGAAAATAGCAACTACAATCATTGTGGACTGTAACGTCACTGAAGTGTCATCATCAGATGAAGTGGCCATAATAGAAGCAGCCAATGCCAGACCATCGGTCAATGAATGAATCACCAATCCTAAAGTCGTTGTGTTTTGGAAAATGGATTTCAACATGGTTAACCGGGATGCCGTTGCTGGAATAATGTATCTCGGTTCTTGGGTATTTGACATCGACTTAGACATCAAAGTGGCAAATGGATCAATAGATTCCTCTTCGTCTTGCGCAAGAGAATTAGAACCTGCGCTTGATCCAGGACTAGGATTGCCAAAATCTTGCATTTTTATAGTACTAGACAACTCTAATGATTTCTTGTCCTTGGAAAGAATATTATTAACATTGTTGCCGTGACGATGATGATTATGAGCTACAGGACTAAGTATCGAAGTTAAGCGATCAATTGTGAACAGTGTCACAAACCCGAATAATAGCCATAGACCAATTGGTTCAGAAACAGTATATCTTTCCAGTCCTTCGGGTATAATTATCACTAATCCGGTAGATATGAGTAAACCGACAGAAAACACCGAAAGCGTATGAAGTACAGATTGGGAGAAATTAACGGATAGTGGTAGAAGACCGGCAATGTAAGAGCTTTAAATATCAAAGGTAAATCAATGATAAAAGTTAGTAACCAGTAAAATGTTTATATCTAGAATGGTAGTAGTTTATCACATTCGAAAAAAAAATCCCGAATATCACCTTATCGTGGAATGTGATTTCATAAGTAACGTACCTCAGGGCCATCACAAGTGAGTAGATCACAATAGTCGATAGCTTAGACATGGTGTTAGATTGAGTAAATTGGACAAAACTCCGTTAGGCTTTGAGCATCTGATAGGTTAGGTGGATAAGAGGTAGAAGTAGTGGTAAATCAGTGGAAAGTTTGGTCACTGGGCCAAGTAAGCAAAGTGGTTCCTGAAACGTCAACTCTCGATTAGGTAATCTCGGAAGGCTCACACATAGCTAAGCGTGTTTTGGGTTGACTGATTGATTGATTGATTATTTATTTATCCCTTGTATACACTTCTGTAGTCCCAAAGTTTCTTGTTAACAGGTCACTATACCATTATTGCACTATCATAAACGTCATGCAAAATCCAGGTGAACAATCGCAAGCCGCAGTGATGGGCAGGATCATCTCCAATATTGTATGTCCCGTGAAATCATTATCTAACAAATTATAAACACTCCATGATACTAACTCCCCACCAGACACAATTAAACACCAATGTCACAGCTTTAAACGATATCTTGAGTCAGATAGACGAAGATAATGAGCAACTTATCTTGGTAGACGCACTCTGGCAGAATTATACTAAAAATGCAGCCTTTTATATATCAAAGACAAATGAATTGTACCCTGAAGATAAAAAATAAAGGAAACGGAATAAACAATTCAGCAGAATACAGTATGCAAGACAGTATACAGTTTGATCTACTAGGGTAGGTTGATCAATGGGCATAAAAGTCCACTTATAAGATGTGACTGTCTTTAAATCTCACATCTCCTTTTACTTCCTAATTTAATGCAATCACCTTGATAAGTAACATAGATAAAATATAATTATATTACAATATATTAAGAGTATAGTATATACAATAAAGCGTACAAAATAGGAAAAGCTTCGAATGATTAACCATTTTATACTTGATACTTTGTGTCTGTGTTTTTTAATATTAATTATAGTTGACATAATCTTTAATAAATAGCAGAAAAATTAAGTGTGAAATTCCCAAAAGTGTATGAAACGTGGATATTATTTGATGGTATAGTATATCATTCTAATACATGAATACTTCTCAATAATATCCTTTATGATATGATTAGATGACTCGACTTGAATATTAGAACGTAATCAAGGAAAAAAAAAAGCGTAATGAAAATGGAACAAATAATTAAATAGTTCATCAAAATAAACTAAATAATCAACTCATTATTCACCTCCATTTAATTGCTTTCAGTTTGAGTAGGTAATAAACCAAATCTCTTCTTTAAGGTAACTCTTTGTCTAGAGTATTTGTCATCTGGAGAGAATCTAGCTGGGTGAGCACTCTTGGTGATTTCACCGGTCTCAGTAGTCTTCTTTAAAGTGTAGACTCTCTTGCCGTCTGGTCCAATAGTGTACATTAAATGCATGGTAATGAAATTATATGATTATATGATAATGCTATCCAAATGCTATTGTAACAGTCTGTGTGATTTACCACATCCTTTTATCTATAAGTGCTATATATGAATAAAAATTTTCAAGAGATAAAAAAAAATTAAAAATTTAAAAAGAGGACGTCGATCGACGCAATTTTTGATTATCAAAATGATCTTTGTCTGATAGTGAAATCAAACTGTGAAGGGCCAACTATCTACTCCAGAACTCATTTAACTTTTGAGTTGGCTACTGATGATTGCTACTAACTGATTGCAATCGGTACTCACTCTTGCATTAATTTATTATCAATATGTCCAAAGACCTCTTTGCCGATCTGCTCTCCTCGGCAAATGGCAACAAGCCAAAGAAAACCAATTTGGCCAGCTTGTCGCTAAGTGAAAGACTCAACAGCTCATCTTCAAGTTTATCGAATAACAATAATAGTAACAATTGGGTGGATGGGCTAGACCTATTGGGTCAACTTTCTAACAATGGTTCTAGCTCTTCTTACTCTAATAGCAATGTTAATCTCAATGTTATGAATGGAAATTCAAATGCAAATGGATCAAGTACGAATATGAATAGCTACACCAATGGGTCTGACTCTAATCTTAATTCTACTCCATTGACATCTACTTCCACTTCAAATTCTACACCCACAAACAAACCAGACGAGTTTGAAATGCTGTTTGATGTCTTTAACAAACCTTCACCTCAGCCACAGCAGCAACAACCCCAACCGCAACCACAACAGCAGCCACGGCATTCAATGTCTCCTGTGTCTCAAAACATGTCTCAAACATCAAGTCGGATTAAGCTAAGTCAAAGGGATCATGCTGTGGCTGAGCTTTTGGATATGGGATTTCCCATTGATAAAGTAAACCAAGCCTTGGATTCGACTAGTTCAGGAGATGACATAAATGGTGCAATCACGTACCTCATGAATGCTGCTCATGGAAAGACAAATCACACAAAAACTAGTCAAAGGCAAAACAGATATGACGATGATGATGAAGATGACGATGACAATTATCGAAATAATATATATGATGAGTACGGCGAATCAGGATACGCTAATTCCGGAAGATCTTCAAACCATATTGTCTCAGAAGATTTAGGAGCCATCGTGAATGACTTATCTAATCAATTCATGACCAAAGCCTCCTTTTTATTCCAAACAGGGAGAAAGAAACTACAAGATGGAATGGAAATGTATCGTAATCAGCAATTTGAGAAAAATGATAATATGCCAGTATGGATGAAAAATCAACAGAAATATAAAAACAAGGCTAAGCAAACACACCCTGATGATGAAGGTTTTGAGGAAATGGACTATGAGTCTATGAAAAGAATTGTTGAGGAGCAAAGAATGAGATCAAAGAAATTATATGAGGAGAAAAGAAGGGATCAAGGTCAAAGACAAAGTCAAAACAGTATGTTTTCGGATGACCGTCAGTATACACCATCTCCTGTACAAAAGACTTCAAGTAAATTTGATGAGATCCCAACTAGAAGAAGAACCGCCGCAAGCTCAAATTCAAGGTCAAATACTCCACAAACACCATCAACGCCATCTGCCAATGAAGCCTTGATATCATTGTCTCAGTCAGCAGATATTGTTGCTCCTGCACCAGAACGCCCTGTTGTACCTGAGAGACTTCTTTCACCTGATGAAGCATTAGAACAGATGTTTGGAGCACCTTCTGCTTCGGCTCCATCATCACCTGCAACTTCAAGCATTTCATCACGTCCAGGCTCAGTGAAGGCTCCACAGATGTACACTTCTTCTTCAAGAAGATCAGGAACAGCAAGACCAAAGGTATCATTATTGAACTTGCCAACCGTCCCTATTTCACCACAACAACAGTCATCATTCAACGATGCCAGATCCAAAGCGACAGATTATTTCAAAAATGGTGATTTTGCCACTGCATTAACATACTACCAAAACTGTATCTCTGCCCTACCAAAAGGCCACATTCTCACCATAATTGCCTTTTCTAACCTCTGTATTGTTCAACTCAAGCTGGGTAATTCCAAAGATGCTCTGGAGACAAGTAATACTGCTTTGTCATTAATCGATTCAATATGCCAAGGTGACTATAATGCACTAGCAGGTTACGATATTGAAGAATCCAAATCCTTGAAATCATTATGGTTGAAGATTCTCTCCAAAAAGGGAGATGCTTGTGAACATCTTGAAAAATACCAGGATGCCCTGGATGCATATAATCAAATCGTCGAATACGGTGGATCTTCTAAACCTGTAATGGACGGTAGAAGAAGATGCATGGATGTTTTACAACCTAAACCAAAACCTAAGCCAACCCCAAAGTCAACTCCAAGACCTACGAGACCTTCTTCTTCTCTTAGATCAGCTCCAATAACACCTTTTAATACATCGAATGAAGCAGTCAATAGAGTCAAGGCCCAAAACGCAAAGGAAGAGTCTTTGAAGAACGAGAGGTTTGAATTACACGATACAGTTGAAGCTCAACTTACAGCCTGGCGTGGTGGTAAAGAGGATAATTTACGTGCTCTTCTCTCATCATTGCAGACCATTCTTTGGTCAGAAGCCAACTGGAAGCCCGTCACAATCGCTGATCTTGTCATGGATCGCAAAGTTAAGATGACATATATGAAAGCAGTGGCTAAAACACACCCTGATAAAGTAGGTGATGTCAGCACAGAGAAAAAACTCATTGCTCAAGGTGTCTTTGTGACACTTAATCAAGCATGGGATAAGTTCAAAGAAATGAATAACATTCAGTAGAGTTCATTGAGTCTAGATATACGTACATATATAAACCCCTAAGTCATAATAGCATTCTCATAAAAAGTCCTCATAAAATTAATTGTATACAACATATACAGGCAAAATATATAATACCACATACTGCTGATTCCTAATCCTTTTCTTTAGGTCCGGGAATGGCACTCTCATAGGTTGTTAGGGCTTTGTTCAAACTGCCAATCAATGGCACCATAAAAGTCTGAGTCTTGGTCTTCTCGTCTTCAGACAAGGCAGCTACAGCGTCATTCACGCGCTTGAGACAGTTTGTAAGGCTGACATATAAATTACGCAGTTGAATTAACTCCTTTTTGAAATTAGGATTAGAAGACATTGTCGAACCGGCCACAGAGTTGAAATGATTCCAGAAATGCGTCAAGAACTCAATAGATGTTGTATGTGTGATTCTCAACGTCTCAATGACTGACTGATCAATCTCCAATGCCTCGGCGCTCACATCATCCTTATACTCGTCTTGTTTGTTACCATTACCATTCGACTTGCTCTCTTCTATAGTGTTCCCATTCTCATCAGTGGATGTGACAGCAGTGCCTTGTTCATTAACCAAATCCGCTAACTTCCACGATTGTGATGATTGCTTAGCGTTGGTCTTGATCAACGTACTAATATCCTTTGTCGCATTTTGGATCGGTTTTTTCTTATCAAGAACCACTTCTTGAAGGCAAATGGCCGACTCACTGTTTATTTGGGATTTCAAATTGATGATGATCTCAGAGAACAAATTGGGTGTAGGGTTTAGTGGGGACTGTTTCATGATGGCATTTATCATATCTGGTGGGATCAAGGAAGAGTCAACTTTTTGTCTTGTTGTGTAATTGAGTTCATTATACTCTGTCTGTGCTGTCTCTTCTAAGTCATGTATTTCTAACTCTTCTTCATTCTCCTTCTCCTTGTCCACTGTATCGTCGTCTTTAATACTAGACATCATTCTACGACTTAATCTGTTCATACTTCTCATCACACCAACTATTTCAGAGTCTTTATCCTGTTTCATAGTTATATCTGGAGTGTTACCATATGTCTCTGCAGCATCTTCTTCGTTGGCTTCAATGTCTATTAACTTACTCACTGCAGTGTTGTTGTCTGTGAATAACTTGATCTTAGTCCTCTTCTTGACTTCTTTTTCCTTCTCTTCCTTTTCCTTATCTTTGTTCTTTCTCTTACTTGACTTAGTCCCCTTGTCCGATTTAGGTGCAGGTTCTTCATGTGTCAATATTTCAAGATCAGCAGCAAGTGGATCATCATCTTCCTCTTCACCGTCGTAATCTGGGTCAACATAAAGATATTTATCCATAGTGACATCACCTCTATCATATAAATTGATCTTTTCACCTCTTAGCTTTCTAAACAATTTAGAACTAAAGAATCTAGACCAGAATTCACCTTCACTGATCTTAGGGACATTTTCGTCATAAGCTTTCCGCACAACTGGGTATTGGTTAAAAATCTCATGAATCTTTTCTCTTGTGACAGAAACATTAACTTGATTCTCACTCGACGCTACAGGCTTGATCGTACTCAAAACGTTATAAGGTCCTCTCTTTTGACTGTGTTGAATGGCGTATGAGCGTAAAAGATGTACTCTGGACCTCCAAAACTCTTCTGGGTCTAATTTAGTCTTGATAACAGCTTCAGAGAAAGTTCTCATCAATTGTGAATTCTCAGTAAGTAATTTTTGCTGTAATGTTAGATTTTTCAATAACTTATCAGCGTCTAGCAATTCTGCTAAACGTTTATCATTTTCTATATTGTCATTAGGAGGCAAACTTCCATCTTTACCTTCACCACCTTTATCTGCCATCATGGCAGCAGCTGTCCTTTTTCTAGATATGGCCTGTTGCAAGACACCTTTGATATCATCCATTAATGATCTACTATTGAAGGCAAAGATCAATTGTGCCTTTGGATTATTAGTTTCCTTAGCTGCCTCTTCAGAGATCACTATCTTTAGAACAATATTCTCGGATGAAGCTGGCGACACTTGTAAATGAGTAATTGCGTCTAGTTTCAAATCAACTTCAGGAGCCTTGATGGAATCATCTATACACTTCCAATGAAGCTTTGGCGGAGTCTCTTCCTCCATTATAGACAGCATGCCCGCCTTCTTCTTGTATGTGGCATTACACTTCACCTGAGACATCTTGAAAAGTCTATAAACAACTGTGAACGATTGTAAGAACAGATATAACCCAGACCACAGTATAGCAAAGTTTATTTGAGGTGAAATATCACCTAATCAAACTTGCCCTGCTAAATGAGTAGAGTAGAGATTCTATGAGAAAAAAGTGGTGCAGAGGTGTGGTTTTCCTTCTGTGTTTTTTTCAACCTTCTCTTTTCTGGTCAGATAAAGTCAACTCAGATATGAAGAGATATGTACTTGTATTGTATATAGGTTTATCAGGTTTACCTAGTAAGATATACACTCGCTACTTCCAAGGGACTGTTTGTATACTTAACCAATTAATATGCTTTCCAGAAGACTTATTGGGCAACTTACCAGACCTTCCATGGGTCTCAGAACCACCTCTCTGAGGTACATCTCAACCAGCCCTTCAGTACTGAACGCAGTCCACAGATCAGATGAATACATCTCTTCCTCCACCATAGTGATAGACAAGAACGGTAAGAAAGTCTTGAAGAAGCCTATGACCGTGAACCATGATTTACCCGACCCCTTAGCCTCGCAAAAGAGAGACAGACGTGCTTTTGTGACTTTCTGTATTGTCATGGGTATTTCTCTCTTTGGTATCTTCAACTACGAAAAAGTGTCTTCACCAATCATGAACGCTACAATGTACTTTCTCCGTCGTTCCACTATGGCCCGTGAAGTTGTCGGAAAGGAAATCACCTTTGCCGGTTTCTTCCCATACATTAAAGGTGAGTTGAACACCATGAAGGGTAATGTTGATATCTCAGTACTTGTTGGTGGTGATAGAAATGAAGCCACAATGATTTTAAAGGCTAACAGAGACTCAAGAATGCACAACTTTGATATTACCGAGTGGAAGTTGATTGTCAAGGGTACTGAAGAAGTTTATGACTTACTTAAGGATGACTCTATTAATTTAGAATTATAAGGAAATGAATATGACTAAGAATATTATCTTTTATATTTTTATAACGTTTGCGTTTTTGTATATAGAACAAGGATAGGTACGATATGATACGAACACCTAATATGTAAATAATAAACAGCTTTACTGTAGTGAAATCAATATGAGGGAGATGTAGTATTTTGGAATGAATTGTAAAACTACGATATAAATTTTTAGATATAAATGAATTTGTAATGTTTTTTTTTTGTGTATGGAAAAAGAACGAAAGTCAGGCAAATTGGTAACATGTAACTTTATCGCCAATGAATATGGCAATATATGTGAGTGAAAAAAAAAAACAAGGATATAAATAAGAGAAAACAAAACTAACAAAACAGAACTAAAGGGAATAAATTTGAAGACTGTAAGACCCAATAAACCAGAATACAGTCAATAAATAAAGGAATGAATGAATAAATCAAAATAATTCAACTATAATTATATTTTATCCTGACCAGATAAATTGGCCAACCATTGTTTCTTATTACTCTTATAATTAGAGTAATACTCTTGTTGATCTTCAGGGATAGCATTAGCACCAGCATCTACATTCACATCATCGTCATATGAAGTGTCGTACTCATCGGTAGTATCCGTTGGCTTGGATGGTAGTTGGTACCTTATAAGGTCGTCACCTTCTTCCTCGTCATCTTCATTATCATCGTGAGAATCTTCTCCAAATTCAAAATTGGACAAGTATTGTGAAGCTCTAGGAGGTGTATCAAATGGACTTTGTAATTGTTCATCTATAGTTGCGTGAGCTTGTGGTTTTTCTAAGTGGTTATCTGTATTCTCAACGACAACATCAGGTTGAGCGTTTTCATGAGAATCATCGTATTTTTTTGTCGGTATAATTGGAGAACTTGGTGCAGATGATGATTTATCATTAGATACAGGTTTTCTAGGGGTTCCTAGCAACAAAAGAGATTGGTTTGAACCTCTTGCACTCAATGGATCATTTGAGTTACCTGTCCTCTTATAGTTTAAACCACTAACTAAGTTCATACTTGAGTTACTGTTACTATGTGACGGACTTCCGGGAGTATAATGATTAGCCAAGTTAATAGCAGAAGGTGAAGAAGCTCCCAAAGTGTAGGTCACTGGGAAACTGGAAGAGTCTTGTTTATGTAATTGTCTGATATATTCTTGTTGTAACGATAATTGAGACTTGTTGGTTTTGTTCAATTCGGGTGGTGGATGCATTAATTCTTCATTTGATGATGTGAAATATGATGTCTCTTTGTTCATGTTTTGCAAAGGAGATGATGGAACTGATGGAGTACCGACTGAAGGTAGGAGTACAGGTATAACAGACTCGTAATAATTGGAAAAATTTCTTTGCTTTTCATCTAAACCACTGCCATTGGTTTGACCATTAGCTGTTAATGCGCCTAATATATTTGTTGAAGGAATTGAAGCAGTATCAGATGAGTTACTATTTACAGGAGCAGATGGTTTAGGTATCATCTTTAAACCCATGATCTTACTTCTCTTCCTAACGTCATATTTCTTACTCGTGGTGACTATACCTCCGTCACTACTATCATTTGTAGTCTCTGAATGAGTCTTGAGATTCGAGGATGAGGTGAAATCTTGATCTACACTGGTTTCCATGGTTTTTTCATTATCATTGGGGTTAGTTCTTGAATGTATGATTTGGTCTAAGTCCAAGTCCCGCTCGTCATCAAGACCGTCTACGGGGCCTTTATTGGCAAACTCTTCTTCTTTGAACCTTCTTGAAGATCTATACCATAGACCAAAAACGACAAGAACTGCCAAGAAAGCCGGTATACCAACGGCTAAACCGACGGCTAGGCCTGTAGTTGAAGCCATTTGGTTATATATGTGATGTTTGGTTGTTATGTATAAGAATCAGTTGAATCTGATTAGATGTTTTTGTTTTTGCTAAAGCAAATGGAGTAGGTTATAGTGGATGGTTGTGGTGAATAAAAGACTATCCGAGTGGTATTTTCAATACGCTTGTGTTTAGATATATTTTTTTTCTTGGCTTAGCTTGTCAGATCTAGAGCTTTGAAATTCTAAACAAGAAGCTCAATTGGTAGTAGAAGAACAGTATTTATGAATACTATCAACACTTGGTGATCAGATGGAATCAATACTGTGTGGAGATCGGGAAGCAAGCTATGCAGCTGTATAATTTATATTTTTTTTCCTTGGATCAATAGCTGTCAATCTAGTGGGATTAAGCCGGAATGTGAGATCTAGCGAGTGGAAGGGGACAAGGGGGGAGCACGCTGGGGCGGAGAGGGGTATTAGACAGGGTCTGTGGACAGTCACTGTTTATTCTCTTATGGGAGTGCAGGGGCAACGGTGACCAAGCTGTGTGAACAGATATGGTCTTGAGGCAGGTTTCTCTTCAGCCAAAGGGTTTCCTCTGTTTCCTCCCGCTTAATTCTGCACCTCGATTGTTTTTGTTTTGTTTGTCTTAATGCTTGCCATGCTTGGGTGTGTGCGGCGTTTAGTCGAGAAATCTTTGTCTTTCCTTATTGTCGTGGGCCTTGCAGGTCTTTCCACAAAAGAAGTGTGCCTTGTCTGTATATTGTAGTGTATGTATCGTCTTATTTAACTATTTAACTATCTGCAAGTTTTGCTGCTATATCTTTATTCCTCCTCTTCACTCTTAGTCTCTTCTGCGGCTGCTCTCTCGGCTAAGACCAGATTGTATCTCTCTTTCATAATCACAAGGACATCTTTAACCAATGTCTTCTTCAACTTCCTATCCGCTTCTTCATACGTTTGTCTTGCTTCTTCTAATGCATCTGGGTTATTCTGATCTATGGGAATATTCTTGGTATTGACAAGTTCTTGGTATATCGAATGCATCACATCAAAATACCCTTCTAGTGAAGCAATCATCTCCAAATCCTCTTCGGTTTCTTGAAAACTTCTAAAGTGACGAATAAAAATTTTAAAATCATTGATGAATTTGGAGCAAAATGAACGACGGATCATTGCATAGTAAACTTTATTTCTTCTAGAAAGCGGTCTTATATCCAAATTACCAGTTTCATTTTGAAAGCCTTTGATAACCTTCTTGATATAATCTTGGTTAAACATGGAGAATTTTTGTAATTTTTTAATAAGGGTAAACGCCTCATGAGTTATTATCAAGACTTCATCAACTGGTAAATTATGCTGTAAGGCATATTCATACCTATTACTTCTAAAATAACTTTTCCATAAGTTCTCTGCTTCTCTTTGGAACTCAATTAATTCTCCTTCTGAAAGTGGCTCTATTGATTCGTCTCTGTATCTTTCCAATGGAGTCCGATCACCTGAGTTTGCAGAATCATTATCACCCCAATTGTTAAGATCACTCTCAGTTTCTTCCCTTACAATAGGTAATGTACTCTCTATTCTAGAAGTCCCTTGTTCTGTAAGCTCCTCGGGAAGTATCTGTCCCCCACCACTTAACATATAGACGGTATAGTCTTCTTCTCTATTATAAACTAAGTTGTTGAGCTTGTTGCCCTTCCCAATATATGGATAGTCTAAACCAAGCCTAAAATCTGTACTGAACCCTAATGGCTTTTTACCTTCTACTGATCTTGAATCTACATTTACTTTGAATTCCATACCTGGTCGCTTACCAAAAAGTTGAATTTCTAAATACTTTGAAGTCTCCTTCTCATGATCTAATAACATATTAAGACCTTCAATCTTCTCCTCGTACTTTCTTAAAGACGACTTGGCATCTCTTAACTGGACAACAACATCACATTTTTCAAAATTAAGCTTTTTCAATTGCTGATTAAGATCATCAATTTCACTAAGCAATTTGTTAGTCTGTTGCTTGAGATGTTCATTTTTCTTTGTCACAACGTCTGTATGTTTTTTCAAATTGACAAATTGATCTCTATTTGATAAAAGCTTAGATCTCAATAGTTGAATTTGATTCTCAAGTTTGTCTGTTTCTTCGGTATGATAGTTTAATATCAATGTCATGTCTGTTTCCAACTTATCTTCCCTATTCAGTGCACTATTGATATAGAATGATTTAACATCTTCCAATTCTTCTTGATGGTGGCTTCTTTCTTTTTCCAACTCTTCTATAAGCGTCTTTTGCTGAGAATTTTGTTCTGACATTTGATTATGCTGATCCATTAATGCTTTGTTTTGATTCTCTAATTTTGAAATCAGCTTTTGAGACTCCTGTAACTTATTTATAAGTTCTTGCTTGCTGTACAATTCGGAAGTTAATTTGTTCAACTTATCTGATAAACAATCTTTGACTGATTCCAACTCTTTATAAGATTTCTTTAAGGCTGATAGCTGGACTTCGGATTGGTTGAAGTTTTCAACTACTTCTCTTAACTTTGCAACCAAATCTTCATGTTGATTATCAACTTCTTTGGGTTTTGATTCTTTCAAAACCTTCACCTCATTCAACAATTCTTCCTTTTCTACCGTTAGCTTTTTAACTTCTTCCATTGCTTCGATACAATCTTTTTTCAAGTTTTTATATTTTTCCGTTTTGGTTTTTTCTGCTTCCAATTTCTCCTTCAATGATTTGTTCTCCAATTGTGTTGAAAGTTTGTTTTCAAATTGTTGAGTCAACTTGGACTCCGATTCAATGACTTTGTGATTTGCATTAGTTAAGAGTTGTTGTAATGTCTTGGCCCTTTCTTGAAAACTTGCCAACTCTGATTCAAGAATGTCTTCTTTGGAAATGCTAGATGCCTCAAGATTTTTCAATTTCAATTCTAATTCTTCTATCTTGTTTGAAAGCATTTGATTATTTTGTAATGCTCTGTCATTCATGTCTTGCAATAGTGCGATAGATATTTCTTGCATATTTTTTTCCTCTTTTAATACGTTTGTTTGCTTTTTTTGATCTACTGCATAGGCCTTTAACCTATCTCTGATCATTAAAATCTCTGATTTTTCTGCCTCTATATCTAAATTTAATACAGTTGATGAATCTGTAGATTCTGTACTTTCATTGTTTACTTCACTATCAATTTCAACATACTTGTCTTTGGATTCCTTATTACGTTTTTGACTTGTCCCATTTTCAGTTTCTGGGGACATGGAAATTCTTCTTTTTCTAAGTGAATTTTGTTTCAATTTTAAATTATCGAAGAAACTTGCAAAGTTGCCAATTACTGAGTTTTGACGAGTAATCTTGTTTATAGAGTTCATATCTTCCTCAGAAGGTGCATTAACAATTTTGCAACCTTCAACTGTTTCGGTATCTTCGACATGAGATAAAACTACCGATGAATTACAAGAGAAAGGAGAACTTGATGACATATTTCTGTTGTTATTATTTTGTTGATCTGAGCTAAAAGGTTCTTTGGCTGTATTATAAACTTTTTCACGGATAGAAGAGTTTGTATCTGAGATTTGGCTTGTTGAACCAAGCCAATCTAGATTGACTCGATTACTCAAAGGACTGCTTGCTGCTTGGTTTGAAGTTATATCTATTGGAGAAGCATTGTCATTTTCATTGTTGTTATTAATAGTATTATTTTTTTCTTTAATGGTCTTGTTACCAAAGTTAAAATCCTGGAGTTCATCTTTAATATCCTTCAGAAGATCATTAGCCCTTTTCCCAAAGTTTTGGAATCCAGGCCATAAATTTGAAGTTTGTGTCCCATTCGCTGCTGATTTAGCAGATGAAGAAGTGTTGTTTGATTGTGATTGTGATTGTGTTTGTTCTGTCATTATGATCTTCAAGTTATAAGTAATATCTTTTTCCAAAGGTATAGTGATTATACTGAAAGGTAATATAAAAAAAACTTTTTTGTGTTCCAATAGATAAGAGTTTGGAAGTAAATCAATTAACTTTTAAAAAACAAGGCCCCTCGCGGAAGGGAAGCCATTACAAAATCGATCTAGCAGTTTCTTTTCACCTTTTGAATTTTATATTCCCAGATTTACATAGTGTTCTACGTACATACTAATTAGCTAATAACGTCTGGATACCATGTTGAATCCAGGGATGAGAGTCTGATAATCGGAGCATTGACTTTGAGAACGGATCTTGTTTGCAACGGGCATCCATTTCTCCATATTACGCTCTCTTTTTTCGTCATTAGGATGACTACTCAAAAGTTCCATTGGACCACCACCCATTCCCTGTGATTTGGTGAATTCACCCATTCTTTTCCATAATTTAGGTGCCTCACGTGGGTTGTAACAAGCTCTAGACATTAACATCAACCCCACGTAATCTGCTTCAATTTCATTACTTCTTGACATAGGTGCTTCTAACACAATACTCATCAATGCGGGAGAATTTATGAGTAAGGATAATCCAATCATAATAGGATTCCAACTTAGCTTTTCAGCAATATGACGTTCAATTGTATGTCCCAATTCATGGCCTAAAACTGTAGCCAGGGCATCTTCATTCTGTGTAATCTTTAAAATAGATGCAAAGACAAAAACAGCATCGTTTCCAACAACGAATGCGTTTGGTGTAGGATTTCTGCTATCGTCAATCACAATGATTTTCCAGTCACTATTACCTGTAACCATTCCTGTCTTTGGATCTTGAAATAAATCTATTCTTTCGCCAGTCTCTGGATCGACATAATCATGTGCTGCACTCACCAATCTTGACACAATCTTTTTGACTTGTTTGGTAACTGGGTGATTCTGTGGTAGGATTTGATTCCTATATTGCATCATAATACTTCTGTAACTAGCTTCCGATACGGCATCACTAATAAACTTAGGACAGGTCATCAGTCTTTTTCTATGTGTCATTGGTGTTTCTTCAATTGCCACTGAATAGAAAAACATACCAAAGGCAACTGTTCCAATCCAGATGTATCTCCTTGTCTGGGGATTTACATTTCTATATGCGTCAATATAATATCTCAAATCCGTACCATTTCCACCAGAAATTCTATTATTGAATCTTATATATGTAGCATAACTTCTATGACTGTTCCCCAACTGTTCACGTAACAATCTATGGGACGAATTGGAGCCGGATCTTACGCCGACACTCTTAAATCTTGTCAATTGTTGTGCCAATGGCAAAGATCCGGACAGCACCCTACGTATATTTTGTAGCATTTCAAATGATTGATAATTAATATACAGCCAGAAGCCTCTTGGTGTATCTATGTCCGTATTCCCCTATACTTGTATGTCTTCGGCAGTAAACCATCTCTTTTATTATCTCATATTTATCATCCTACTATTAGGCTCAAAAGGAAATCTCACGCGCACGTGACTTTCTTGGCTTCCATCAAAGAGCTAAATGGAGTTAGTTATCTTGATACCTGCTGATTTTGTTACTTTGGGTACTCAAGACTCAAGAGAACAGAGAGAGTGCCTGTAAGAATAACGTTTATAATGGGTAAAGCAGAGTTTGGTACCGCAAAGCATGCAGCTAACCAGATGAAAGCGCATGGTCCTCAGAAGCTCAAGTTCTACTGCCAAATCTGTGAGAAGCAGTGTAGAGACGATAACGGTTTCAAATGCCATATCCAGTCCAAAAGTCACCTCAATAAGCTGAACGATAGACTTACTAATGCTCAAGACGGTGGGAAGTCACTTATAGAAGATTATTCTCAAAAGTTCTTGACAGATTTCCTCAGGTTGTTAAGGATGACCCATGGAGAGAAACCTATTGGAGCTAAACGCTATTACCAAGAGTATATCTTGAACAAAGACCATATACATATGAACTCCACTAAGTGGAACAATCTTACGAATTTTGTGATGTACTTGAAAGAGCATGACTACTGTATAGTGGAAGTCTCTGAAGTTGAAGATGATGGTGCCGAGAGATTCACTTTGACATATATCGATAAATCCCCAGAAGCCGTGGCTAGAAAACTAGCTTCTAAGAAAGAGATAGCTTTAAAGACAGATGAGGAGCAAAGTTTAAGGATCTTGCAACGTCAGATAGAAAAAGGTGGTTTTGCACTTCAAGCTGATGAAGCTATCGATGACAATCTAGATATGGAAAACGGTAGAATAGATAACGGACAAGATCGTGATGCTATCAAGATTAGTATAAAGCCCATTATGAAATGCGGAATGAAGATCATACCCACAGATTTACAGAATGGCGTTGAGGGTAAGCAGGCAGATGAGACTACAAAGATGTTCTCTGATAGTGGTATCAAGTTTAAGAACGGATTGAAGCTGAAAAGTAGACTCAATAAGACAAGTACTGCTGCGCCTAAGGTTGGAAATGTTTTCAAGACAAAGAAAGCAGTATAAACAGTTTTACAATCCATTCAAAAGGACTTATCATAGAATTCATTACAAAAAAATTAGGGGTATATATTATATATTATTATTATTATTATTATTAATCATTAGATATTAATTATCTGTCGATCTTCATTTGACACTACGATCAAAACTTATAGATTTTCGTAAACCGGACTTTGGTTCCTTTTTAACAATCACACTGTCTTGCATCTGCACTCCTTGTTGAGATTCATTAATATCGGGATCTTCAGTATGAATTGCATTAGTATCACCTATCTTGTCAAAGATACGATGCCCATATTCTATATCACCCAACCCAAAATCGTTTATACTATCATTGCCATCAGTGATAATACTATCGTCTAGGTTCTCGGGATCAGCTTCAGTTGGTAAAGTAGAAGGTTCAAAGTCTGTGGGGTAATAAGAGAATCCCATATCTAATCTAGTTGATTCAAGCTGATCGTTGTCATCTTCAGTCTCGTAGTCTGATAATGAACCATGATGTTCTGTGTCTTTCATATCGTCAAAATGCGAGGTAGTAGCGTTGCTTATTGTATTATTGATCGTATCTGTATCATACTGGTCATCCAAGTCTTCTTCTTTTTCAATGCTATGATCACGAATATGATCATGCCTGGTTTTACCATTGAAATAATCCAGTAACGTCAACGCCGATTCAGTTCCAGGAGACAGTCTTTTCCCATTACTGGCAGTATCATGGGTTCCAATGATATGTCTCTTCACAACAAAAGAACTCGATGGCGATACACCATCGCTATGCATTCCATTCATTATATCATACCCACCACTTGTATAAGTTGCGGTTCTTTGTTTTCTGACCCTGTCAAGTGATTTTCTACGTCCTATGATTCCTGATGCTGGACTATGAAGAGCCCTTATGGATACCATTGACGAGTTATGTGACTTTGGTCTCTTTTTATTGTTGTTGATGAGAGTCCATTGAGACTTTTGTTGATGTACTGCTAACTGTGGTCTAGCGCCTTTTGGTGTTGGTGGTTGACTGGAATTCAAAGACTGGTTTCTTAGTTCAAACAAACTTGCCTTTCTTGAGATATTATTATGATATGATTGTTGTTGTGTGGTGTGCAAGAACCTGTTTGAATATTTGGTTTGTTTTTTAGGACTGTATGACCCATGATGTAATTCATGTTCCAATTCACCAATAGATAAAGTCTCAGATCTGTGACGTTGATGAACCAATTTGTTTGGTATCGACAAAGTTTGTAAACTATAGTCATATTCTTCTTCGTCATCAAAGTTATAATTAGCAGGTGATACTAAAGGCAATTGGAGATTGAACAAGCTTCTTACTTTCAGAGTCAACAATCTAGTCTTGATGCTTCTAATGGTTCTATCCAACAGAAATTCCAACCTACAATGATTCTTGATTATTGAGATCTTAGGCCAAGTAGCTCTTGCACCTCTTACTGTAGCATCTAGTAAAAAATCTGGTTGCGGGTCAGCTAATAATTTATTAAAATCGGATAATCTAAAATCTGGTAAAATGGTAATATCACCAGAGTATCCTTGAGCAATAACTGATCTTAGCTTTGTGCATAAGTTAGTTGCGATACCAACTTCAGATAACACTTCCAAGTAATGCATTGCCTCAGTAGACAGGAATCCGTAAGCCTGACTACAAGCTTGTTTAATCTTTGCAGAGAACTCATGTTCAATTTCTCCACCAACACATTGAATTGAGCCTTTCAAAAATGGAACCACATGAGGATTCACTTGGCATGCAATAATATGATCGACATTAAACATTTCAGACAATCGTGTTCTTGGTAAATCTCCATGTACAGAACCATCGACAAATTTGACCATGGGATTGCTCCATTCACCAATTGATCCATCCCTAGGGTTCTTCTCGTAGATTGTAGAAGATGCAAATACACCAGGTAATGAACAACTTGCACATACTGCAGACCAAATCAACACATTGGGAGCAGTTAAGTAGTTTAGTAACGTCTGTTGTTCATGTACAGATGCTGGAGAAACAGTGATATTTAATATTCTACCTGTTCTATTATAAGATTCTTTAAAAGTCAAATCACCCAAGAAATCTTTCATTGTAGCTTGTAAACTTTTATTATCAAACCAAGTTCCATATTTCAATAGTCTTGAAAGACATTTCAAAACACCATCCTTATCATCTCCACTGTGACCAAAAATTTCAAACGTCCTATCTGTGATAGTTGACATGAGTTTCAGTAATTCTTCATTTGTCTGAACACATATGATTGAAGCCATAATACCACCCGCCGAACTTCCTGAGATTATCTTGGGGAACAATTCTAATTCCAATAAAGTGGCCAGTACACCAATATGAAACAGCCCAAAGCAACCACCACCAGACAACACCAGGGCAGTTCTTCCTATATTCTTTCTAGTCTGAGTCAACATCCCCAAGACGTGAGTCTCATCTAGATCTAAGCCACCTTTAGCAAAGATATTCAACACTTCGGTACACTCTTTTAAATAATTTTCAATTAAATCCTTAGTTCCCACGTAAGAATGTCTATAAAGATTGATATTATCCATATTAGCCATGTTTCTACACCATTTAGTTCTTATGATATATAACAACTCTTTATAATCCTCCTTGAGTCTAGCATTTTTTAATTCATTATATCTCTCATCTAGTAGTTTGTAATCATACAAATTTGTCTCTTTCTTTTCTTTCCATTTATAGTTGAGCATTAACTTATCTAGTTTGTTGGAAGTATCAAGCCATTCTTTGTAGCTACTTGACGCCTTTTGTTGAGCTAGTAATTTATTTATCTGGGCAGAAGTCTCATCTGGTGGACCAACCCAGTGTTTGGCTAGTGGCATCATTCTTAATATGCCAGCAGTCTTGTCTATAACAAATTTAATAACTCCTAATGTACTTGGCGTCAACTTTTTGTTTTCTTCATAGTTTTGTGTAGCTTTAGCTGCTTGTTTAGTTATAAGCATTTCAGAAATATTCTCAAACGGGTTTGAAGAGATGTTAAGGTCAAAGAAAGTGTCTTTGTACAAGACCTCTGTAGAGGACATCTTGACTTCACTCTTGAGACGTGTTATACTTTCAGAGCACGGCACTATATTCTCTTGTCAGTATAGCATCCGGAGCCAGGTTCAGATAAAGAGGCAACAGGATTTTAATATTATATCAAGCTTATCTCAATATCTTGCAGTCCAGTTCTCTCCGCTTTTTCTGTTTGCGCATGTGAGCTAATCAATTTTTTGAGAGAAAAATATCTGTATGATGAACTATAACTATATAACTCAACAGAGTATTGATCTGTATACGTCTACTTCTACTCTAGTTGGGAACAGTTTACTCAGTTCAGTCTAGTGAATCAATACGAGATGCAGGAATCTATCGATTTATAATATATAAAAATCTCTTTATTTAAATTTAAAAAAAAAAAAAACAGAGAAAAGCAATGTATATAATGACATATTAACTATTAAGATATGGAAAAAGGGAATAAAGTACAAGTACATTCATTCATTCAAGGAGCAGTTATACCACCATCAATGATCATGTTAGAACCAGTTGTGAAAGTAGATGCGTCGGATGCAAGATAAAGGTAGATACCACATAACTCTCTTGGAGAACCTTGTCTTCCTAATGGGGTCATCTTACACCATGCTAATAAGACATCTTCAGGTAAAAAGTTGGAAAGACCAGTATCCATGTAACCTGGAGAAACTGCATTGACTCTTGCGCCAAATGGAGCAAATTCTACGGCTAATGATCTAGCCATTTGAATACAACCAGCCTTGGCAGCATTATATGGCATTTGTAAGTTTGGAACATTGACCATTACACCAGACATTGAAGCTGTTATAATTAAAGAACCTTTACCATTCTTCTTGAAGATCTTACCGACGTTCTTACAACAGTAGTAAGCACCATTGAGATCAACATCGACAACTCTATGCCAATCTTTATCATTAGAGTTTTCTTCATTTAAGATAGAACCACTGGTCCAAACAACACCAGCATTGGCAACAAAGACGTCAATAGTTCCGAAATCTTGCTCAATTTGCTTGATAACGTTTTCTACATCCTTGGAGTCTGCAACGTTACAAGCATAAGACTTGATTCTTTGGTTTGGGAATTCCTTGGATAAAGTAGCACAAGCATCTGAAGGTTCGTTATAGTCAATTATAGCTAAATCAGCACCAACTTGAGCATAGGCTTCAGAAACGACGTAACCGATACCTGTAGATCTAGCTACACCAGTGATAGCACAGACTTTTCCTTTCAAGGAGAAGAGGTCCATCACATTTGGAGCCAAGGAAGGAGCAGCCTTGGGAAGCATTGCTGGGTCGTTTGGGTATAAGAAACTGGTATATTTGGAATCGTTTGTCATTTTAAAAAAATGAAATTAGTTTAGTTGTTGTTATTAAGATCTAAGTGTAATAGTTTAACCGTAGCAATACAGAAATCACTTAATAGAGATACCAAGGCATTTCTTGTGACAGTTATTACTTCAACAGCATTAACCCGGGAATAATGTGCCCTTTTATATCCATTCGAGTTCAAAGTGGTTACCCCAGACTCTAATAAGCAGAATCCGGAATTCCTTCAGGGAACAATTAAAAGAAAAGAAAAATCCGAGTGAGGCTTTGAAATTCCTTTTTTTTGGGGAGGTTCTTTGTTTACCAGTCAAACATTTCACACATTTTCGGCCTGGAGTTCCTTAACATTGAGAAGTGACAGTTACATTCAGTGGCATTGATCGGAATTCATGCCATATACCACGGCGTGTTTCACGGATGAGTTTCCTATATGGTTTGGTTTGGATATTTTGTTGTTTGTATTCGAGTTGTGTATATATATATAGGAGTGAGTTTATAAAGACATTTTAATAGCCATTTACATTTTTGCTCCATAAGTACAAGATCTCATAGGGTAGATCTACATTATAGGAATAGTGAACCGCCCATGGGATTACTATCTAGAAAATACCTCATAGATAAAGTTTTGAGGTATATAAGTTTTACAATTTATTATCTACAACCTTGGATGGGGTATACCAGGACAGATCAATTGGAGATATACTGGAAAGTAAATGATAATTGGGCAATAAGCGAGTGAATGGATAAGTAATGGCAATGAAATTAAAGTGTCTTGAACTTAATTTGTATTGAAGTAACCGTTGATATAAATCAGGATTAATCTTGAGCAAAGTTGTTTCAAATAGGACTGATGTAGACCCTTATCAACTACTTAGTCAATTACGCTGATACAAGAATAATTGTAAGTTTTTTTCAAAAATTACTTGATATCCTCTATAACTTCTTTGATCAGTAAAATTTATCATCTCCTTTTTCGTATTCAATAGTTGAATCTCTCTTATTCTTCAATATCATGCAATCATTACTTAAACTTTCATATTACTGCCATTTAATTTAAAACTCTTGTATCTTATCAGTCTTATCTTCATCATGCATGACTCAATCACTTATATCCATATTCATCTTGAAATATACTCATAATCATATCGTTTCTATCTCATTCCATTTATATCAATTCCCATTCTTCATTATCTCTCTCATAATCTTCACTATATCATTCAATTCCTTTCCCTTGGTTCCTGTCTCTTGATAAACCCCTTATACTTCTTTGTTTTTTTTTGTTTTCAAATTTTTTTTTTGATATTAAAGTAATAATACGTAAAATGTTAAAGCATGCGGAATAATTCTTTTGTTCAATAATAATAATAATTTAATAATTAAATTAATCTAATCGAATAAACCGAAACCCATGTCATCATCGGATTCTTCCTTTTCTTCTTCAACTGGAGCAGCAGCTTCTTCAGCAGCAGCACCACCGGCAGCAGCACCACCAGCAGCGGCACCAGAAGCTGGAGCAGAGGAGGCAAAGGAAAATAATAATTCCTTTAAGTTTTGGCCAGCTAAAGCCTTGGAGAAAGTTTCAGTCCAGACGGATTCGACATCAGCACCAGCAGCCTTGATTAAGGTGGATAAGTTGTCAGAAGTGATTTCTAATTCGGAATCAGCTAAGATTAAAGCTGCGTATGAAACTAAAGCGTCAGACATTGTATGTATATTATGTGTTTGATGACTTATTGTACAATTTATAATCTTGTAATACACTTTTACCAACCATTCAGTTATTATTACTATATTCAATATCTGAAATATTCACTCCAGTGCTACACCACCAAAGAGGATCCGAATCCGAGCCCATCATACAAACTTTTCGTCGGCCAGGTCTGCAAATTAGTTAGCGGTGTCAGGTGTTTCGGGCAGTCACTCTTCACTCTCTTCGGGGAAATCACTAGTGGTGTGCGGTGTATTTTATAATATTACAACATTTTACAAATGTTGTGTTCTACAACGCTCTGTGGAGTAGTAGTCCAACTTATTTCAGCCTATTTACTTATTCATTTGCTTATATACTTGTCTACTTACTCAGAGCCAATATGTTTTATATAGATGAATATTTGAAGCTTTCCTCTTGAATTGTGTTGTTCTTTTTTTATCTTTTTTCTTATGTACAAGTGACTCTATTGAGAGAGAAAACAAAGTCCAAGGTTGATTCAGGTTCTGGGGAAATATTTCTAAATTTAAACTCTTTCAAAGAAAGATTTAGTATCACCTAACCATTTAATGTATTCCTTATTCTCCTTAACTGATGAGTAAGCTAAGATAATTTCAGCTAAATCATTGTTAATACCTAAATCGAATAAATAATTGGATAAAGAAGCTTGTAAATCTTCAGCTAAGTTACCAAATGGAGGACCTGAATATTTAACATCTCTAGATTGATTAGCTTCAGCAGATTCGTCTAATGCTTGAGAAGCGTTATTAAAATTAGTAATTCCAGCAATTGAGAATTCATTAGATAAAATACTCATAACTAAATCAAAACCAATAGCTTTACCAGTCTCGGTATTTTCCAAGACTAAATTAATATCTGTGAATGAAGCTTGGTTTAATTCATCATTAATTAATTCTCTTTCAGCATTGAATTCTTCATCTTCTTCCTCTGGTTTAGAGATCAATTCTTGTTCTAATTGCTTTAATTCATAAGCAGCTTGTGTAATTCTTTGAACGTCAAAGAAAACATGCATCTTTAAGTTATTCTTTGTCTTGATAAATTTACAAAGAACATTATTTTGATTCTCAGCAATTTTGAATCCATTTTCTTCTAAATAAGTAATGTAATTTGGATCTAATTCAAAAGTATCATTGTTTTCAAATTCTAATTCTTCAGCCAATACACTTGTTAATTTAGGTGTTTCATTTAATCTATTAATTGAAGTTGAAAAAAAAGCTGATTTGTTTAATTGAATTCTAGATTGATTAACCAATAAAGATTGAGTTTGGAATTGAGTCTTTAAAGCAGATCTAATAGATCTCTTAAAAGTTTGAGTGACGGCTCTAGATAACATTGTTAATGAATACTGTAATTAAGAAAAGGTCTATTTAATTGATATTAAAAGTGATAATAACTTATACGTTTTAAAGTATTTATTTATTTACCCCTCTCCCTTTTCTATAATTAAATTTTCGCCTCTACAAATATGCGCAGTCACGTGACCGGTTCATTATATACCCGAACATATTAAAAAACATATACTTTTAATAAATCATAAATTTATGAATTCAAAAAACGATATATATGTAATGAAAGAACCAAAAAAGAAGGAAACAAGGAAACAAAAAGACAACAAGTAAGTTAGAGAAAAAAACAAAAAAAAAAATGAATGATAAAAAACTTAAACGCAATCAACAATAGCTAAAAATACAAAACTTATAAATTAAAAATTAAATTAACCAATTATTCAACCATATACATTACTAATATATTCTTGAACAAATATAGAACTTCTCTTAAATCTTCTTTCTGAATATTTCTCAAATATGGATTTATGATGATTTTTATAATCCATACAACAATCCAATAATATATCAGCTAATGGTTTTAATTGAGATTCAGTATATCCCGAATAATAAACATGAGCCTCAGTCCAATCACCACGATATAACATTACTCTTGATAAATAATGAGCACCAGCAGCTAACCATGATGATGGAGATGAAACAAATCTTGGATCCATAATAGTTATTTCCAAGAAATATTTAGCCAAAGTTCTAGTTTCATTATCATAATCATCGGCTTTAGAAGTTCTTCTTAAAAATGACATTGGACCGGGCCAACCCATTTCAAATTCCAAAATATCAATCATAAATCTTTCTGCTCTTAATAATTCTTCTGTAGTATAATCATTTGAAACCATATATGCCATTTGTTGTACCGATGGACAGTTAATTTCTTCATATTTAGCAGCAATAAATAATGCAACAGCTCCACATAATTGAAATCTTGATAATGAAATAACTCTTTTACTTAAGAATCTATCTATCAAATTGATTGTCAAAAATAATGTCTCTGGTAATAAATTGAATCTATTATGAACTTGAACAACCCAGTTAATTAGAGTAGATCTATTTTCCCATGATAATTCATCTTGTTGATCCATATATTTTGGGTTTGGAGCCAAACTAATTTCTAATTTATGTAAATAATTGAAAATATCTGGAGCATATTCAGCACACATTGTAACATCATATGTATCTTCATCTTCTGGATCTGGAGAATCTCTATGGAATTTATTTATAACTTTTGTTAATTCGTTGTAAATATTTTCATTCCATTTAGGTGTCATTGGTACGACTTTAAATTCGTCATCATCATCATCTTCTTCTTCCAAGTCTTCTTCTAATTCCTCTTCATCTATTTCTAATTCTTCATCTGTAATATCATCATATATCGCAAAATTGTTTTGAATACTTGGTTTTATAGATAAATCTTCAACTTCTTCAACGGCTTCTTCAAGTTCAACTTGATTTACTTGTTCATCGACATAAACATGATATTGACGATTTCTATCATTTTGTTGTCTTTGATGTTCATCTATATTTGTATATCTATCATTATAATTATCAATTTCATTTTCATCTTCAGTTTCATCATCAGCTTCTGTTTGTTGAGAACTACTTTGAGAATATGTCTGACTTTTGGAAGTGATTTGATTTTCCTTTGTCAAATTTGCTTTAAAGGCTTTAACTCTATCTGAAGGTATTTCATTATTGTAATTATAATTATTATTCTTTTTATTAATTTCACTATCTGATAATACTTTTAAAGCTTTCCTGGCAGCTATATCAGTATTAGTGTTGGTGGTGGTGGTGGTGTTGTTGTTATTGTTGTTATTAGTATTACTCAAACCAATTGTTCTTGATGTTAATCTTGAACTAATTGTTGATTTCTTTAAATTATTATTATTTCTATTATCAATTTCATTTTCATTATTCAATTTCGAGATTGGTAATGATCGATTTAATTGGTTTGGATGTATACTATGTGAGAATCTCATTATGAGTGGATTATTATGATGTAGAAAAATATGGACAAGTAAGAGTATACGATATGCTGCTTACTTAAAACGATTTAATTGTATTTGTAATTGTAATTGTAATTGTAATTGTAACGATGATAAAAAAAAAACAGAATAATGACCAATGAACTGGTTTAATGCAGAAATGGATGGATTAAAAAAAACCGACTGATTAAATTATGAAAATAATCAATGTAAACAAATGAGATAAAAGCGAATGTAAAAAAAAAAAAAGATTATCGATGAATGGTGATATACTTTAGTAAGTTAAGTATACACACAATTGTGCAATAGATTTAACCAAACCAAGCGGTGGATGGATAGAGATAAAGTAAAAATGGAATAAAAGTTTAATCGTGGAGTATCCAGATACACACAGACAGATCAAACAATAATAAGATGAGTGGTAATAAGGTAGTAAATGAGTGGGAAAGGTTAAAAGGGTAAGGTAATGAAGATGTAATGCGTGAGTAACGTAATGTTTTATTGAATGGATAGAGTGGAAAGTAATTGAACTGATAGTATATCAGATTTCAAATATCAACCTACTAAAATCAAAACAAACACAAACACAAACAAAAAAACAAAAACAAAACAAAAACAAAAACAAAAAGAAGAAAAAACGAGTAAGGGAAAATCAAAACAAAACAAAATTCAAATAGTCTAGTGTATTTAGTTAAGTCACGTGGTAATGTACAATATTATTTACATTTCCAATCCTTTTATTTGGAAAAAAACACGACTGGGTGGCCAAGCTGGTTAAGGCGTGCGACTGTTAATCGCAAGATCGAGAGTTCAATCCTCTCCCTGGTCGGATTATTTTTTTTTTCTTTTTTTCCTTTGTTATATCTTTTAAAGGTATAATAACTTTATTAAATCTTTAGTTAAAACTTATATATAATTTTATAATTTATTTTTAATAACAAAATATTTTTTTGTTTATAAAGATTAAGAATTTATTTTTATAGGTATATGGAAATTAATTTTATAAATTTATTAATAAATAATTCTCATTACTTTTAAAAATGTTGTGGATGTGAATATAATGTATATATATATATATATATACTAATATACTTAATTCATTCATCAAAGATAGCAGTTTGACCATTCATATTAGGTAAATCATATAACCAAGTCTTCATCTTTTCATAAACTGTAAACGTAACAGCTTGACCTGGTGCAACTCTCATTATTCTTGGTGTAATACCTTTATATAAAGCTTTAGAACCTTCTTCTTGAATTAATTTAGTAGAGATTCTAATCATTCTTTTCAATGCACTTTCAGTGGATATTCCTGTTTCTCTTTGCATTCTAGTTTTAATTGTATCCAATGGAGCATTTGATAAAGGTCCCAAAGCTCCAGAGATTAAACCAATTAATGAAGTTTGCCATGAAGGTATTATTGAAGTATTGTTATTCTTTTGATGATAATCAATTAATAATTCTTTTAATTTAGAATAAACAGTAAAATTCACACCTTGATTAGTAGCTTGTCTTAAAGCAGTTAATGTAACACCACGATATAATGTTTTAAAACCTTCTTCTTTAATAATTAGGTATGTAGCATGAATTGCATTTCTATATTTGGGATAATTTAAAGGATCAGACATTGAATGATGTTGTTGAGCTTGTAATCTAATCTTAACAACTTCCATAGGATTAACAATTAAAACAGCTTCTGTAATACCTGCACCAACACCTGATATAAAAGTATTTGTTGTAGAAATCTTATTGATTTGTTTATCAATTAATAAAGATTTATAATATTCATATGAAGAAAATCTAATAGCCATTTTTGGAACAATACCAATACATACAGCACCAAGACCTTTATATAAAGCAACAAATGATTCTTTTTGAATAATATTTGAACCAGTTTTAAGAAAACCTGGAGATTTTATAATTATATTAGATGTATTGGAATTATTAATTAAATTATGAGTATTTTTCTTATATAATTGCATACGAACTTTAATTGTATCTAAAGGATGACAACATAATGCTTCAAACAAACCAGCAGTACCACCTGCTATAAGATCAATTGATGGATTTTTGGATCTTGATTGTGAAGATGACATTGTATAGTGATAATTTAACTTGAATTAAATTAAATTAAATTAAATTAAATTAAATTAAAGAAATTATTTTATTGAATATTAAAGGGAAAAGAAGTATAACGGATATATATATAGAGGAAATTAATATTTATTATTTTATAATAATTTTTAATTAAATAAATAAATCCGGGGTAAAAGGAATAAATAATTTAAATTAATAAAAGATAAGGTATAAATCATTAAAAGAAATTTTAGTAAATAAAAGGGACTAATGGATGTATAAGTATATAAGATTAAAAGAGATAAAAATCAATTGACAAAAAAAAGGTGATTATGGATACAAGGAAAGAATTTAAAAATAATTTTACATCAATTAAGGGGGAATAATAATAATAATAATTTTTAAAATAAGTATATAATTCTTCCATTTCCCCATAGTAAATTGTAGTAATTTAAATAAAGTTTTAACTATTATTCGATTATGTAACCATTGCCGGACTAGTGGATTTTCTTTAATTAATTTGGTCACATGCTTTAAATGATTTAATTTAATTTAAATCACCGGGGTTTAAAATACAATGTACACGTGATCAAGTAGAATAAGGGTAACACCCCCCACTTAATTACAATACAATCGTGAAAGATACAATACAATATATAAGATAGATCACGTGGCTCTACTTAATTTTTTAAGACTATAACCATTCCACTTAATCTCTTATATATATAAAATAAATAAATATCAAACAAACATCATCTCAAGAAAAAAAATGACATCATCAATCCATTTCAGTCATTACATAACACAATCCCTTAATTTTAAAATTTAAACTTGGAACAATAAAAAAAATAAAAGATAAACATTCTATGATTATACACAATATTATAAAATATTAATTAAAATAATAATAATAATAATAATACTTACATATATACACATATATACACGTCAACATTTTAGTTTATCTTAAACCCCCCCCCTTTTATTCTTACTTAATTCATTTTTACTCCATTTTTATATCCCAAATCGGGTCAACTCCACCATTTCATTTGATTATTTTAATTACTTACAACTTATTATTATTATTATTTATTAATAATATTCTCATATACTATACCAATTGTTAAACTTATTCAAATTGAAGAGACCTTATCATTTAATAAATCAGTTTTCTGATCATTTACCAATGTCACAATTACAATTGTTGAAACCTATATTGGAAGATAAATCCCTTTTCCAAAAATCAGTATTAGATGATGATTCTTTAAGATTATCACTATTGGATTTAATCAATAATCAATCGATAAATAATAATAATAATAATAATATAAATGATGATTCATCTTCTACTTCATCAACATCAACATTATCTGAAATAAAGGTTCCATTGGGAACTTCATTAAATGATTTGATTAATAATAAAGATATAGTTGATAATATACCAACAACAAAAGATATATTGTCATTGGATAAAGATTCTTTAATAAAGGAATTAACCTTAGCTAAAAATGCCAATTTCTCATATCAACAAGCACTAACCGAGGTTGGTACAGTAGTAATATCGGTAGCAATGGGTGATTTAACTAAGAAAGTGGATATACGTGATAATGAAACAGATACTCAAATCTTAAAAGTTAAACTTGCAGTAAATACAATGATGGATCAATTGACTAATTTTTCAGATGGTGTGAATTTCGTAGCTACAGAAGTATCAAATGGTAGATTGGGTGGTCAAGCTACAAATGAAGTAGCTGCAGGTACTTGGAAAGATTTAACTCATACTGTGAATTATATGGCTTTGAATTTAACTTCTCAAGTCCGTGAAATTGCAGATGTTACTACCGCTGTAGCTCAAGGTGATTTATCTAAAAAGATTAATGTATATGCTCAAGGTGAAATTTTACAATTACAAAATATTATTAATGCAATGGTGGATCAATTAAGAACTTTTGCATTTGAAGTCACAAGAGTGGCAAGAGAAACAGGTGTAGAAGGTAGATTAGGTGGACAGGCTAAAGTCGATGCCGCTGCAGGTATTTGGAAAGAATTAACAGGTAATGTCAATGCAATGGCCTTAAATTTGACTACTCAAGTGAGAAATATTGCAAATGTTACAACTGCTGTAGCTAAGGGTGATTTATCAACCAAAGTTACAGCTGATTGTAAAGGTGAAATTTTAGATTTGAAATTAACTATTAATAAGATGGTGGATAGTTTAAGAACATTTGCCGAAGAAGTCACCACATTGGCCACAGAAGTCGGTACAAAAGGTATATTAGGTGGACAGGCAAATGTCCAAGATGTTGAAGGTGCTTGGAAAGAAGTCACAGAAAAGGTTAATATCATGGCTAATAACTTGACTAACCAAGTTAGATCTATTGCCACAGTTACTACAGCAGTGGCGCATGGTGATCTTTCACAAAAGATTAAAGTTGAAGCTCAAGGTGAAATTTTACAATTGAAAAATACTATTAATAAGATGGTGGTTTCTTTACAAGTGTTTGCTAAGGAAGTCACTAGAGTTGCCAAGGATGTCGGTATTGATGGTAAATTAGGTGTTCAAGCCCAAGTTCAAGATGTCGATGGTCTATGGAAAGAAATCACTACAAATGTTAATACAATGGCAGCTAATTTGACCACCCAAGTTAGAGCATTTGCACAAATTACCGCTGCAGCAACAGATGGTGATTTCACTAGATTCATCACTGTGGAGGCAAGTGGTGAAATGGATGCCTTGAAAACTAAGATTAATCAAATGGTATTGAATTTGAGAGAATCTATCCAGAGAAACACAGCTGCTAGAGAAGCTGCTGAATTAGCCAATAAATCTAAATCTGAGTTCTTGGCTAATACATCACATGAAATTAGAACCCCAATGAATGGTATCATTGGTATGACTCAATTAACCTTGGAGACAGAGTTAACTCAGTATCAGAGAGAAATGTTGAGTATTGTGCATAATTTGGCTAATTCCCTATTGACCATTATTGATGATATTTTGGATATCTCTAAAATTGAGGCAAATAGAATGACTATTGAACAAATTGATTTTTCATTAAGAGGTACTGTATTTGGTGCTCTTAAGACCCTTGCTGTTAAATCTATCGAGAAGAATTTAGAGTTGATTTATCAAGTTGATAACTCATTCCCTGATAATTTAGTTGGTGATTCTTTTAGATTAAGACAAGTTATCTTAAACTTAACTGGTAATGCCATCAAATTCACCACGAATGGTAAAGTCACAGTAAGTATCAAAAAGACAGGTAGAATAGTCAACGATAGTGATAAGATCCTATTAGAGTTTTGTGTTAGTGACACAGGTATCGGTATTGAGAAGGATAAATTAGGTGTCATCTTTGATAATTTCTGTCAAGCCGATGGTTCAACAACTAGAAAATTCGGTGGTACTGGTCTTGGATTATCTATTTCTAAGCAATTAATTCATTTAATGGGTGGTGAAATATGGGTTACCTCACAATACGGTAAAGGTTCAAATTTTTATTTCACTATATTGGTATCACCTGCACAAAATATGGATTCTAATAGAAAATTGGATATTTTGTTACCATTTGTTAATCATAATGTCTTATTTATCAGTGTTCATCATGATGAGGCAAATAAATTAGAAATTGCTAATAATATTAAACAGTTGAATTTGAATCCAATTATAATCGATGATTTAAATGATGCTCTTTTAAAGAAATCAACACCTGATTTTGATATTATAATTGTTGACTCAATTGAAGTTTGTGAAAAATTAAGATTATTATCAAATATTAAATATATCCCTTTGGTGTTATTACATCCTTCAATGCCTATGTTAAATATGAGAAAATGTTTAGATTTGGGTATTTCATCTTATGGTAATACTCCTTGTTCAGTTACTGATTTATCATTGATTTTGAAACCTGCATTGGAATCCAAGGCGGCTCCACCAAATAATGACGGTTCAACTTCATACTCTATCTTATTGGCCGAGGATAATATAGTTAACCAAAAATTAGCTGTTAAGATTTTGGAGAATCACGGTCATAAAGTCAGTGTTGTGGAAAATGGTGAAGAAGCAGTTGAGGAGTATGAAAAGAATGGATCTCGATACGATGTTATATTAATGGATGTACAAATGCCAAAGATGGGTGGTTTTGAAGCTACTGAAAGAATTAGGGAGATTGAAAAATTGAAAAATCCAATTAATACCATAATGGAACGTATCCCAATCATTGCTTTGACTGCACATGCCATGTTAGGAGATAGAGAAAGGTGTATCGGAGCCCAAATGGATGAGTATTTATCTAAGCCTCTAAAACCTGCACTATTATTACAAACCATATCGAAGTGTATTCATACTATTAATCAATTGAAAGAGATTAGTATTAAGAATCAACAACAAAAACAACATAATCATCATCAGTTTAATGTTAATGGTTATACTAATGGGTATGGTATCGAAGAATTAGAAAGTTGATTGATTTGAACTGATTTGAATTATAAAGTGCTTTCTTTTATTTTATTTTATTTTATTTATTTTATTTATTTATTTATTTATTGATCTGTGTAATTGTAACTAATTGCTATAATTTCGAAAAGTTTAGTGTAAAAGGATACGTGCATTGTGAGTAGTCGAGAATTTAATGGGGTAGACGCGTCGCTCACTCGGGGAGATTTCACTCAAGTGGGATTCATAATAGAATACCATTAAAATTGATGCGTGTGATGCACTTGATCAAAAGTATTACACCTATTGCTTGACAAGATATAATAAATACCAATTGGTTAAGATTACCTCTATGCATGATACAGTAAGCGAGAGAATACAGGTCTTTAAGTCAACAGTTGATGGTAAGTTGCGATCTTTTTCAACAAGTTTCCAAAACGTGATGTCAATTTTACAGTATTAACTAACGATAAAACACAAATACCTTGAATGACCATATAGTTGATTTTCAAAAATCATTAGATCAGATACTGGAAGACCAGGATTTTATTGTGGCGAACCACCATTTGCCCTGGTATGATATCCTGGAGAAATTGATAAAGTACTTGACGTCAATAATTCAAGATTATTTCAATGCAGATTTGAAATTCGTGATAGAAGATCCAGTTAATAGGCCAAGACTAAGAACCGAAGAGGAAGATCAGGAGAAGAAGAAATATGAGGAGTCCACTGATGGATTAGAGACCATAAAGGAATTTCTTAATAGATTGATAAACAAATTACGGAAATCTTTCCCCGACTCCCCACCATTCACTATTCTCCACATCGCATCTATCTTATCGTTCAGGATCCCCGTATTGTTTGAACTCCCGCAGGAACAGGGAATTGATGAGAATAAGAGGTATGATTTTCAAGCTGTAAGATTATTAAGGTCCTTGGAAAGATCTATCTACGTGCAGACGTCAATTTGTCAGATAAATAAAACATTAATTGATTTGAAATCGAAAAATACAACTGAGTTCACTAAGAGACGTACATTGAAGAAATCAACAAAGGAGAATGCATTAGATGAAGATGAAGATGAAGATGAAGATGAAGATGATGACTCGGGGATCTCTATGACTCGTATAAGCTGGCTTAACGAAAGATCGGATTTGGTTGAAAACGAGGGTGATAATCAACATGATAGTATGCACTCAGATAGTGTAGAGATAAGTGATACGACAGATCTTGCCATTGGAGACACTTCAATTGATGAGAGTGGTGCTGGTGAACCCGTGGCTACAAGTACAAATTTACCTAACCAGTTAATTACAAATGAACTTGAAGATGATTACATCGAGGAATTAAGTCTTAATGAAAATGAGAAATCCTTATGTGATTTAAGTACTGAAGATTTGGAGAATGATACAGTTAGTAAATCTCCTAAGATTATCTTGAAAAATTATAATGAGTCATTCGAAGACTCCAAAAATGATGAGGATCAAGAAGCATACGTCAGTGAGTCACCAAAGAGATTAGAAAAGGATTTAAATTTGGATCACGAAAGAACATTAAAGAAATCTAAAAGTATGAACTCGATAACTGTTCAATTAGAGCAGAAGTTAGACGAGCCTGACGAAGTTACTGAGGTAAGTGTGGGTGCTGATTTTATGGAGATTAGTACACCTGAAAAGAAAGTACCTGTATTTAACGAGTTTGTTGAAGAAGATTCTGAAAAGAACTGAGGATTTCTTTGAATTTAGATTCTATTTATTTGTATTTATAAATTTATAATTGTTATTTAATACTATTGATACATACCCACAACTAATTTTAGTAATCATGTCGTTTTGTATTCTTCCGTACATTATTTTGAACATTGAAATAGGATATTAATTTTTTGAAACAATTACAAGCTGTATATGGTAATGTGAGTACAACATAGTAAGACAATATGGCTATGCACTAATGTCTTGAACTTCAATGACTACATTATCCGGATTTATTTAAATAAGTTGCATTAGATCCTCTTACTATTAGTCTTCTGTTGACTGTCACTTCAGTTGTAATCCATGTTACAAATCTTATCAACGTAATACAACACTATAAAATGTCATATAATAATGATTAAAGCCGCACACAAGTCTTGCCTAATTTGGAAATATCAAAATACTTTTTAATAATGTAAACAAAGAAAAGGTCGCTCTTAGTGGGAAACCAGTTAGGAGGACTTTTCGATATATCATACTTTCATGTACATTGTTTATCTGAATTCAGCCAACCTGCAGTGTTGCTTGCTTGAAAGGTCTTTTCTCAATTCCTTTGTATTGTCTTCTAAGTTGACTTTGACTGGTTTCACATAATGAAGGAACAAGGCGCTACATTACCAACTCCAGCTGAGTTAGACCACGCAATGAATATATTATCAACACCTACTAATTCAGCAAAGAAAAGTGCCATGGCTAATAATGCCATCCAGTACAGCGACGACGATGATGATGAAGAAAAAGTCGATACAGTTACACAGAATAGAAGAAACTCAACTGCAGAGATATTCAAGCTTGCCAATCAATCAATAGATGAAATGTTAAATGAAATACAGGCGAAATCTCCTGGTATCAATATTTATTCACAGGGAATAGACTCATCACCTTCCACAGAACCTCTTTCTTTCAATAGAAAGAGCCTTGAGGTTGTAAATGTTGAGAAAGATGATGATGACGATGAAGAAGATATCACTGCTGAAGATCTACAGAAAGGCAGATTTGAAACCTCTTTATTGAGATCAGATAGCATGACTTTTTTGAGAAGGAAATCAGACTCAATTCCTGTAGATGAGACAGCTTTTGTCGCAAAAACAGCTCAGGAATCTCCAAGTAGAAATCCTGTACTACCAGCTAGTCCAAAGAAAGTCACAATCGAAATGTCACCACCTAAGATCATCAACTACGAACAGGAAGAGTATTCTGATGACGATGAAGATGAAAACAGCTTTGACGAAGACATTGCTAATGTCAGCCAATCTGACTTTATATGGGAAGCAGTACCTGTGAAAATAGACAACCCAAAGACATTTGGTCGTCCATTGCCTCCAATTCAGCATTCAAACTCTGATTACTCTATAAACTCAATGCCGAATCTCCCCTCATCCAAGCACAATTTGTTAGAATCACCAGTGAAAAGCATCCACTCTAATAGCGATTACGAAAATGATGATTCTGAAGAGACAGTTGTTCAAACACCATTAAACTCTCTCAAATACACTTCAAAAGACTACTCCAAACAAGCACAGGAATTTATGAATTTATCTTGCAAATTACCGCAAACTGCTCAATTTGGCGATTTACTCGAATTGTCTCCAGGTAAAAACAAATTAGACTATGATCATTTAAACTATCTAGAAGAAGCTAAAAGAGGTGAATTACATGAACCAAAGGATATTAAAATCAACAAGGCTAAAAGAGAAAACTTTGTCAATGAGCTTAGTGTGGTCAATCCTGTAAATGATACATCCGAACAAGATATGATTATTGCTGATTTAGGTGATATGTATGACGAGAACATTAGAAATACTAAGAATGATGATTCTTTATTCCTCAATAGGAATGACAGTGTTAGATCTGCAATGAGTATTGCATCCGTTGACAGAAAGTTGAAAACAGTTGTTGTGAATAAGAAAATGAATAATATTGAATTGAAAGATGGAATCAAAGGGTTTTCTGATGACATTGTCGAAGAATTGATCGAGGAAAAGAATACAGAGACTGAAATCTATGTTGAGGAACAAGAAGAAGGTCTTAAAGCAGATTCTGGAAATGAACAAGAAATCGAACAAGATAGTGAGGAAATGGAAGATAAATCACAATTCAAAGGTCACAGTAGAAAGTCTTCTTTGAGTGATACTATGGGTAGATTTTTTAACTCGATGGGTGACTCAATCAAGAGAAGTTTTTCAAATAATGAAATTGCCAAACAAGCTGAATCTGTGACGCTTCCGAAACCAAGCGCCATTTCCAGTGGTAAGTCTAAGAGAAACTTTTCTGCTCAAAGTACATCTACTTCCATCACAAACGACTCTGATTTTGTTTCTGCTGAAGAAGGTAGTGAAAATGAAGAAGATGAACAAATAAATGGTGTTACTACTACTTTTGCAACCCAAGATTTCCAAAGTGCCTTGGGTGACGATGATAATGAGTCTATCATAGACAATTCTTCTCAATTAGATGTTACCATTAATGAGGATGATGATAAATCAATAATCGACGACAATAATGACAATGCAAGTGAGCATACGTTGGAAGTACAAGAACCAGAGGAACATACTCATGAAGAAGCTAATATAACAACCGACTCTACCAATTATGTCTTAGAAGTGTCTCATTTTGATGATGATCCGTATGAGTTTTCAAAAGGTTTTGAAGAATTTGAATTGAACTCTAACCCATCATCAAGAAAATCATCTGGAGGTAATCACAACTCTGGAAAGCGTGTTGTTAGTAACGAATCATCATCTCCACTTTCCGAAGTCAGTGCTATCTGGCAAAATCAACCAAGTTATCAAAATCTGCATAAAGTTGCACCAAGTTTCCAAAGTCTTTGTGATCCTTCATCTAAGAAGAAATATGTCTTTAGTGCAAGTCATCCAAGATCTATTTCAGTAAAGAAACACCAAGGTTCTGTATCTGTATTCTCTACAAGATCTATATCTTCCAATTACGACGCAATGAAATCAACCGTTTTACCTGATATCACTACCAATTCCGATGCTCTCCCAGAAATAGGTTTAGGTATAATGAATCCATTGGCTGAAGACACCACTGAGATCTCCAATATTGCAATAGAGGAGGAAGCATCTAAAGAGGTAGAAGAGAAGATTGAAGAGCCTCTGCAAACTGAATACAATGAGGTTACACAACAATCTGAGATCAACGAGCCAGAAATTTCATTGCAAAATGTCAAAGTGCCCGAGGAAGCAGTGAACCCAGAACCAGAACAAGAGGAATCTGTTGTAGAGGAAGTCAAGGAAGAGTCAGTACTCAACAACACAGTCGAATTCCAAGATGAGTCTATGTCCAATATATTTGATGTAAGTTATAATTTGTCAGATATAATCAAGGAAGCAAACAACTCTGATTTCCTGAGTGATCTTAACAAATGGGAAACCAACGACAAGGAAGACATCAAGGAAAAATTCAGTCCTGAAGAAAAAGGTCTCACTGCTCCAGCTTTGAAGCCTTCTAACTCCAATGATCAACAAGTAAGTGATATTTGGAGAACCGGAACTGTCTCAAGAAAGTCCAAGACTAATGACGCCAACAGTATAGTGTCTGGTGGCATTAGTAACATGCACGGTTATGGCCACAAATTGCGTCATTTATCTGTTGATGAAATGGAGAAGTTTATGATTCATAAGAGATTAGCTAGTGATGAGTTCCAGATAAAGAAAGTTGGTAATACTGCTATTTTGCATGATAATTCATTCATCGATAACACTGAACAACAGGCAATGATCTCAAATAACAGATCTGCCCATCCTTTCAATGTTTACCACATGCAAGATATAAATAGTATAAACAGTGAAATCATTCCTGAATTGGGTATTTCCAAAGGTTTAATGATGACTAACAACACCACTGAATCAGCAAGCAAGGAAGTCCCTGTTGAGACCGATGACATATTTGAACATTTCCTCAAATCACCAACCGCTTCATTCTCTTTGAGTGATAATGCCAGATTTCTTGAGTTAATTACCGATACTAAACCACAACAGGATACTAAACAACAGGAAAAGAAGGATGATCCATTAAGAGCATTGGCAACTAATGTGCCACTTGTTGCAAAGGAGCAAAACGTTGAGATTGTCAAGCCTGTATTGAACTCTCTAGCTAAACCCGAGGATGAAGAGAATAAGGAAAATGCAATGGACACAGAATCGGTTGTTTGGAAAAAACTAGAAGAACCTGTGCGTTTGATAAATGGTGAGCAAGGAAGATTATTTATGAGAATCTTCGGCTTGAAAGATTTATTATTACCAAAAGGTATTAATGTCAATGAACAAAACTTACAATTTTGTTTAGTTATAGATAATGGAATTCATCGTTTGACTACTGATTTCTATGATGTCTCTAGAGCCGGCGCTCCAATTCCCATCAATAAAGAGTTTGAGATCATAATTGCAGATAAGTTGGATCTTATCATCACTGTGAAATTGAAGTATGATAAGCCAAGAGATCAATTAGTTGAAGTTGTTGAGAGAAAGACAGTGAAATCAAAGAGTTTTATGTCCAGATGTCTTGGTATCAAAGACGAATTGATTATTACTAGATACGTCACAAAGCCAAGTAAAGAAGATCCTTTCAAGAACTCTGTATCCAATGATGGCTCATTTGCCAAATTGCATATCAAATTCAGCGATTTCAAAGATAAAATTGAATGTCAAGCTGCCAAGTTCTTGATTGCCGGTATTAATGAATTTGGAATGTATAAAGACATAGTTAATGGTGGTAAGATGGTCAAGTCTAAGCCATATAAAGTCTTGTCATTAGATGTTTCCCTGTTATACATTCCTAGAAAATCTGAGTTTGAAGTCTTCCCCAACAGTATCAAAGATGCTTATGATCAAGTCAAAGACATTAATAAAGTATTGAATATTACTCATGAAGGATACTTGTACCAGGAAGGTGGTGATGTTGAAGTTTGGCAAAGAAGATTTTTCAAATTGAATGGATTTGAATTGTTTGCTTACAATGAGCATTCAATGAAATTAAGAGCCAAGATCAATTTGAAGAAAATCGTTGAAATCATTTATCCTGGACAAGAAGAGGATGAAGAAGATGACGAAGAAGAAGAAGAAGAAGAAGAAGAAGAAGAAGGAGAAGGAGAAGGAGAAGGAGAAGGAGAAGGAGAAGGAGAAGGAGAAGGAAAAGATATCAGAGAACTAGACGATGGTATAAGTGATACAAATGATCACATCACTGAAATTAAAGCCTTACAAGCTCCTAATGGTCCCTTAGGATTGAAAAAGAACGGCAAGAGAGCCAATGGGGGTAAATCAATTTGTTCAGTGAGACAATTTAGTGAAACATTAATTCTTAACGAAGGATTCAAGATCAAGTTCTCTAATGGAGAGACTATCAATTTTGGAGCAGATACCAAGGAATCCAAATTAGAATGGTGTGATTTATTAACCACTATAGTCAACAAGAACCAGTTCAAGAGACAACCATGGGTTAAAGCAATGGCTGCAAAGGATAAAGTTGGTAAAACTATGGTTATATAATCTACGTTCCACGAATACCCTTTTTTCTGTAATTTTATAATATATACTGTATTTATCTTTAGACATGTTTTAGTTAATTTGTTTGTTTTTATAAGGTGTTGTCAATAGTAATACGGAAATAGTTAAATATACATGTGTCATGCATGTTCCACGATTAGGCACAAGAGACAATCAACTCAACGGTCCCGCGGAACAAACGCAGAGTGCCGCGGAATGGGTTGTTCAAGAAAAGCAATCGCTGTATCTATAAGAATAAAAGCATTTTCCTTCAATAGGAATGTTGGATTCTTGTCCTGTAGACCGATAATATTACCCATGTAGCCCGTTAGCTAGTGCCCAGCATTGTAGTGTAATGAATTAGGCAAAACACCTTCACCGATCGGAGTGTCGAATTCAATAGTAGTAAACAGTAGATATGACTAAAACAGTAAAGGGAATGCCGGATAACTTGAAAGCCGGTAAATTGCGTCTTCCCGATTAGGAAACGCCTGAGATAAGCAATCGGTGTTACTTGTTTTGGTACGCATGGGAGGCCTGATAAGATGGTATAGTTGCGTAAAGTACAGCCACTAACGAGTTGATCTATTGCATATATATATCGGGGTACGTGCCCCCACCCCCCATTCTTGATTAGCTATCATACACAATTTGAGTTGATTTGAAGAGTTAGAACATACATTACATTCAATCAGAATATACTAATACTATTTATACACATATATATACTTGAAAGATGCCTGCTGCTACTACAGGATTACAAGTTTTACCATTAGAAAACGAACCTTTTGGTGCTAAGATCGTCTTACCTGAAGGTGTCACCGATCCATCCAAGTTAAACGATGAAGATTTTGCTTTATTGAAAAAAGCTTTATTAGAGAATTTAGTCATTGTCATTCCAGATCAAGCCGAATTATCTCCTGAATCACAATACCAATTAACTCTCAGATTTGATCCTACTTGTAAAGGTAATTACGGACATGAAGACAAGATCTTCCATCACAAAGATTCCGTTTTAGCTAAAGACGGTAAGAACATTCCTGAAAGACCTGAAGTTATTTATGTTGGTAACGGTTCTTTCCGTAAAGAAGAATTAAGTCAAAGTCCAGATCAAGTTGATTTAGTCTTGGAACATCCTCAACATCATACATTCCACAAGAAACTCTTAACTGAAGAAGAAAAGGCTAACAACCAAACAAGATTTTTTAGATGGCACATTGATGCTGCCTTATATGGTTTAGCCCCACCAATGGTGACTACTTTATTAGGTATTACAGTCCCAGCTACTAATATCAAGCAAACTATTGTATACGAAGACACCAATGAAGTCAAGGAATTGACCAAGGGTTCTACCGCATTTGCAAGTGGTGCTATTGCCTTCAACTTCTTAAGTGAAGAAGAAAAACAATTTGCCCTGAACACTACTGTTGTGTACGCTCCACATCCATATATCTTCATCAACGAAGCTCGTGCTACATCTGATGGATTAACTATGGTTTCTGAAGGTAAAGAAATTGCATTAGACAAATTACCTGAATGGGAAGACTCTAAGATCAAGAGATTACCATTGGTATGGACTAACCCAATCACCAAGCAACACCATTTACAAGTCCATGGATGTTGTGTTTGGAAATTACTCAACAGTGAAACTGGTGAAGAAATTGCTGATTTAGCTGAAGCAAGAAAGATAGTGCATGGTTTTATGAGACGTGCTATTTCTCCAGAAAATATTTACTGTCACGCTTGGGAGAAGGGTGATTTAGCTATTTTTTTTAACAGAGGTGTATGGCACTCAGTTACTGGTGAATTTGCTCACGATGAAAAGAGATTGATGCATCAATGTAACGTTGCCTCTGGTGAGGATCCTTTACTTGTTAAGTAATTTTAATATACATATATACTATTTATACTATACTTTTATGAGAGATTTAATGATATTATTGAAAACTTTATTGGCGAACAGGTCTTCTACGCTTATTATTATTATTATTTCCGTTATCCCTTTCTCTGTAGTTTTTATTACCGTTGTTGTTCCCGCTTCCGCTAGCCATATCAATTGCCTTTTCATTAACTTCACGTACCGAGACAGAAGGTTCTCTAGAATTAGTAGCTGAATTACTAGAATTAGAATTGTTTGAATCTGGAATAGTAGGGAGTTGAAGTTGAGGTTTGCTTGGCAAGTTGGGTAAATTAGGCAGATTTGGTGATAAAATCGTTGGTGTTGAATTATTATTATTATTCAGCGCAGCATTGTTCTGTATAGGTGTATTATTGTTATTGTTATTAGGTTGAGATGGATTAAAGTTCATACCAGGCATTCCAAATGGCGGCATACCAGGCATACCGGGCATACCGAAAGGAGGCATACCCATTGGGTTCATACCGGGTATACCAAATGGATTTGGAGGTTGATTAATAGGTAAATTTTGTAAAGATGGAGGTAATTGAAAACCCGAAGATAATAAATCTGAGATTATCTTAGTTGGATTAAACTTGGCTCTTAATTCATCCTGTTTTGAGCAGTAATATGTCCAACTGAATTCATCAAATCCAAAATTAAAATAATCTGATAAATCAGTTCCTGGTAATCTCCATGGTTTTTCAGTCAAGTCTATAGCAGTCAAGTAACTTGTTAGCGGTTGTCCATTATAATCTGGAATTTGGTCTATTAATTTATGAGAGTTGTTAGGTGCTGAAGTTGGTATTTGAACAGCTACTGCACCTGATTCAACAGTATTATCTGTAGTGGCCGAATCAGCTGGAGCAGTAGTAGTGGTGGCAGTGGTTGAAGTAGCTAAAGAACTAGCCGCAGCATTACTCGATGGATCAATTGAACCCAAGATAAACTCCACATCTGAGTCGTCATCTGAATCGTCCTCTTCTTCTTCTGAACTCTGTTCATTTACATTGTCGTTGTCGTTGTCGTTGTCATTATCGTTTATATTTGTATCTGTATCTTGTTTAGTATTATCTTTGTTTTCTTCATCATTTCCATACAGGAAATTATCGTCTTCGTCCATTATAAGTATCTGTATAACAGCAATTCAGTAATATGGTGAATTAGCCGAATTCAAGTGATTAATCAACCTGGAAAGTTAATTATAATTAACAAAATAATTAATGTAAAGGCTAGTACTATTACTAGTGTATAATACTAATATGATATTTATATATATTTAGAAATATTCACAAACACCTGTGCACTAACGTGACATTTGAGAGTGCCGTAGTTTAATATTCAGTCACGTGTTACAGAACTTACCCTCAGGACTAAAAGCAAACCACTAAACAATAAGATCACGTGCTAAGTTAACAAACCCCCTCACCTTATCACGTGCTTACAAGTTTCCTTTCTTTACTCTCTTTTTTTTCTCTGCCAATTCTCGCGCAGTTCACTAATCATTTTCTCAGAGAAAGTGAACCTCCCACCAATATTCACAAATTTTTCATATTGCTTAAAGTAAGTATTATTGATATAGTAGATTTCATTTTTATATATACGTTATTTCTCTCTCTTTTTTTGAAAGTTTATCTTGTATCTATCATATAATATATACACAAAATGTATGTCAATATTACCAAAGCAATGTGAACTAGAGGATAAAGGTTATATATATGTTATTATGTTAAATGGTTATTTTATTCATTAATTCATATTGGAAAAAAATTGCAAATTGAATATGAAATTGAAATTTTATTTAGTTAAGTTGAAATATTATTGGATTAGTTAAACATAAGAACATATTGAATAAGCAAATGAATACATGGATTATACAGTTTATATTAATATGATTAATCGATTTAAATAAGAAGAATTTTAGAGATTTAATATGGAATATACTATTAGAAAAGGACTAAAGATATCATCATCGAAACAATGAAAGAATAAAGCATTTTACATTAACATTTACCCATTGGAACATACCTCGATTTGAAGATTACATCAATTTACAATATACTAACTTAATTAACTTTTATTATTATTATTATAGGTCTAAGAGAACAAAGAAGGTAGGAATCACCGGTAAATATGGTGTTAGATATGGTTCATCTTTAAGAAGACAATGTAAGAAGTTAGAAATCCAACAACATTCCAGATACGATTGTTCATTCTGTGGTAAGAAGACTGTCAAGAGAGAATCTACTGGTATTTGGACTTGTAAGGCTTGTAACAAGACTGTTGCCGGTGGTGCTTACTCTGTTTCCACTGCTGCTGCTGCCACTATCAGATCAACTATCCGTCGTTTAAGAGAATTAGCTGAAGCTTAAATCAAGTTAATGAAAATTAGTTTATTTGAAGATCATCATATGTATTATATCTAAATATAATATAATATAATATAATATAATATATTAAAAAATATTATCCAAAATAATAATAATATGTATTAGTATCAACCAAGAAAATGTTGTGAAAGGGCCAATCACAACAAATGAGATGGTCCCATGCAATTAGTCACACCACTTAATTCACATGTGATAGGCTGTGTTAATTAAATGTTAAAATAAAGAATGACTTTCTTTACCTTTAAAATATCAAATTAATGACATCATTTGCCACGGGTTAATTATTTATCTATTTACTAATATTACTATACATTTTAAATCATTTTATCGATCTAGTATTTCTTTTACTTTGTAATTAATGACTTAATCATTAACCCCGACTCCATTTTAACCGGGGTAATAATTATTTACCTTTTGCTGATTTATTTTCCTTGTCATATAAATACCTGTGTATTTCCTTTAATTTAATTCATTTATATTAATTGTTATAATCTTTATATAATTTTAATTATTTATAATTATTTATACATAAACTTAATTACTTACTCTCTCCCCCCCCACCACAATGACCGATATTAAATTCTTAAATTTATCAAATACTATTTCTCAACCTTTTATAATTCCAGAGTTATCTCCATTATCCAATACTACAAATAATTTAACTTTCCAACCAATGAATAAAGAATTGAGTGATGAAAGTGTTAATAGTATTAAGGAAAATAAAGTGTTTCAAGGTAGACGTAATTCCTTATCATTAGCATTTGAAGATAGATTAGAGTGATTAAAAAAGTATTGTTGCTTACTTGCTTTTGCTGATCTTTATTTGATTTAATATAACATTATATTTTTACTTTATTATGACCCAGATGCTTTATGACTTTACGCTTTACGCTTTACGCTATTTTTTTTTTTTTTTCAATTCATTTCATTTTATTAAAAAATATTATTCAATTATATTGATTATATATACGACTTATTTACATTATAGTTAACGACTTATTTACATTATAGTTAGTCCAGTATTAATTAGTTATATTCACAAAAATTTAGTAGAATTCAAAATATTTCTTTGCATAATAAGCAGTTGAAACAGAACCTAAAGCAATTAAAATACTTGGAACAACAGGGAATTTAACTGGATTGTTTTTTCTAACAGCTAATAATCTTTGTACTCCACCAATTAATAATAAATTAGATCCCAAAATAGCCGTATGAATACCATACTCTTTGTTTTCCTTTAATAAATATCCTGCAGTTAAATATATTCCTGATACTGTAACACCAGCAATTAATGAGGCCTTGGATGATTTTCTAGTATATCCAATGATACCTCCAATTAATGATAATCCCGATAATGTCCAACAAGGGTGTTCCTATTGACGTTTGAATTGATTGAAAGTTAATATTCGGTAAATACAATTAGTGCCAATTAATTCAATAAATACATACCATTTTTGTTTTTGTTTGTGATTTGTGATTTGTGATTTGTTTTATGTTATTTACGTATACGTTTAGGTATAATCACTTTATTCCATGATTACATATCACGGTTTTTATTATTATCAAATTATTATATTTTTTGGATTATTAATAATTCTCGAGGTAGCTAAAACCATCACACTAATTCATTTCATTTATTTTATATTTCATTAGATTTCATTAAAAAAAAAAGTATATAATTAAATACAGTACTTATAATATTAAATATTCATTATAATGGTTAATAATTGGCATAAATGTAACGATATAATTGACGTCTCTTAAATACTTGTTTTTATCATGTAAATTATTAGGTAATTTATTAATTAATTCATTATAATTAATTTCCATTTGTTTAACTTCCTTTAATACCAAATGTTTTTCAAAATCAATATAAATCCTAGTCTCATAATTTCTCAGTAAAACATTATCTATCCTAATAAATAATCTTTGTAAAATTAATAGATTCCTTTTCATACTTCTAATCTTGATATTCAACACAGATATACCATTATCACCTAATTCATCTTCATATAGGATCATATCATCATAGAACAAAATGGGTTCTGATTTATTACTTAATTTTTCATATGGAATTTCGTATTGTGGATCCTCAGTTCTGATGAATTTATGATGATGATCTAATTTACCTTGGAAAAGGGTGGTATATGTCCAATCATATGGTTTATACATCTCCATGATCTCTTCACCATTATTGTTAGAACTGATATTGTAATTCATTTCTTTAGCCATGGTATTTTCCTTATCATTGCCTTCATTTTTTGTGTTTTCGTTATTATTACCATCATTATCAGATTTATTTTTAATTTTAATTTTGTTTCCCTTGTTATCTTTATATTTCGATTTAATCCAATCATTAGCATATGATACTTTCAACATTTTGTTCTTATCAATTGTTTTATAATTCTCAACTAAACAAAGAGATTCAAATGCATTAAAACTTAATTTGAAATGTTTTTCAGCATTGATGATTTCAATTTTATTCTTACCAAAGATCATTTCAGGTACGGGGAATTTTAAATAATCTTCCCATTCTTCAATATCTTGGGAATTTAATATGGGTTCTCTTTGAGTGATTATTTCATATCCGTTGATCATCTTAATGGTTGGTGTCTCAATTAAGGGGAGTGACGATACGGGTGAAGGTGTAATCATAATGCCACATGATTCACATGTAGGATTTGAACATCTATTCTTAAGTATTGACGATGTTATTGGCATATCTTCTTCGTTTTTGATTTCGTTAGTAGCATCATTAAATTTAGGTACAGGAGCAAGTATTGGCTTAATTGTATTGGGAATAGCTTTGATATTGATAGCTGCATTAACACCGTTGGGAGTAATACCAGTGGGATTGCTTGATCTATTGGGGAATCTTGAAGAAGTTGTCAACTGATGTAAGTTTCTAGCAGCGTCGATATGTACAGCATTAATCTTAGAAGGTCTTGGTGGGTTACTCATTGTATATTGACATCAATTCTATCCCTGAAAGATATTATATACGTTTAGATTATCTATATTAAACCTTTTAAAAAAAGAGAAATGTTAATCTAAATTTAATTTGAATTTTGTATAATAAAATTAATACCGATATATAAATTGACCAAAGCAAGGTGTATATACGGCAATTTACAGAAGAGGAAATACAAAAGACTGAATTACCAAATTAGGAAAGTTATGTTATGTAGAATCTTAGATAGGGGTGAAATCAGATCAGCACATTATCTAATGGTATAGTACTAGATTTGATATAGTATTGATCTACTTGTATAACTAATTGATTTTATACTATTAAGTTAACGTATAATAATACTTCTTTAAGATGGCACATCATAACAAGAGACCTAGAAATTTAGTGTTAATAACGCTATTGTTAATTACTATAGTATATTTCGTGATAATAAGAGATTCTTCAAGTATATCTACTCAAAGTACCAATACCACCAATAAAAGTGATAAATTATCTGAATATGAAAATAATTATGTTGATAATTTTTCTAATTTAGTCAATCAAGATAATGAATTAGATAGTGAAAAATCAATCACTAATAAAAATGTTAACAAGAATATGGAAACATCAGAAAAGAAGGCAAAGGAAGATAAAGCTACAACCAAAGTTACTTCTTCTTCTTCTTCTTCTACAGATTTTGATTCTAAATTAGTTGAGGGGAATTTCATGCCTAAATTAGCTAATGATACATTAAAAGCCGAGTTAGGTAGATCAACATGGAAATTATTTCATACTATATTATCAAGATATGATGAATCACCAACTGATTTACAACGTGAATATTTACAAACTTTTATAGATACTTTAGTTCATGTGTACCCTTGTGGAGATTGTGCTTATCATTTTAGTGGATTATTAAAGAAATATCCACCACAATTAATCAATAGACAAACTGCTGCAATGTGGGGGTGCCATATCCATAATAAAGTTAATGAAAGATTATCTAAACCAGAATATGATTGTTCACATATCTTAGAAGACTATGATTGTGGATGTGGAGATTCAGAAGAAGAAAAAGAAAAAGAAGAAGAAGAAAATGTTAGTGGAACTACAATTACAACAAAAAAAGATGAAAAGAGAGTTAAAAGTGTAGTTGATAAGACTAAGGGTAAGACTAAAGAAGATGAAGATATTTTTGAAACTGAAGATCATTTAAAATCTATTAAAATAGAGTCTTCTGAAGAATCTGTTCATGGTTAATTTGGTATATATAAGTTAATTATTTATACATATATAATAAGTAAAAAAAAATGATTAAATAATATATATGGAGAATAACTAATTGCGTGGATAAATCTGATTGAGATTAAATCAATTTAATGAATTTGTTTAAGGTGGTTGGTTGGTTAATTAATTGAGAATACTCAATTGGATTTAATAAATTAAGTGTATGATACTGGATTAATTTAACTCATTCTCGTTCATTAAATAAGTGATATGGATATCAAACAGAGATTATTACAAGTTTACTCCACAGGGGAGTATATTAGACTAACTGTCCCAGAAACAATCAATTTACTTTCTATAACAAATCAATTTTTAATACAATATAAAGACTCTAAATTACTTGATAAAATCGAGTTATTTAGCATATATGAACTAGATTTTTATCTTTTGATATTTACTAATAGAGATATTGAAGCTAAGGCTTTGTACCAATTAATTGAACAAGAATTAACATTAAATGAAGAATCTGAGAGATTGATCATCTTAAAGAGTTATCTTATAGAATCCACTCAAGGTATATCAGAAGCAATTGATTATATTTCTAAAATGATTGAGAAATTATGTCAAAGTAGTGATTTAAAAAGTGGGAATTTAACTAATGGAATGATTAGAAACAAATTAGATTTTTATAAATTACAAAAAAGATTGTTAATTATGAATCATGAATTAAATCAAGAGAATATTATAGATTATATTGAGAAATTAAAAGTATTAAATGAAGTATCTCCCTTGGATAATGAATTATCATATCAAATAAGTGATTTATATTTAAAACTGAAGGAATATGATATGAGTTTACAAATGTTGGAAGATATTTTAATTAATTTACCATTTGCATATAATATTTTTGCCAAGATTGGAGAAGTATATTATATGAAATACGTCAATAATAATAGTAATAATAAGAATGTAAAGGATTTAACAACTGGATTGAAATATTTCCTTAGAGCATTAGAATTAAATGATGAATATTTAAGAAGTTTTGTTGGTATATATAAGACTATTGAGTTAATTAAGACAACAACAAAGGAGAATATTGAAATATATGATGAATTGTTTAAGATGGTTGAATTGAAATTAAAGAAATATCAAGAAACTAAAGAGATGATTAATACTAAAGGATTATCAATTGTTGAAAGTATATTAAATTAAAAAAAAAAAGGGAATTATGATTCATGTAATTATACAACATCCATTTGAAGTTTCAATTTCAATTTGATTATTATTATTATATTTAAATTGTGAATTAAAATCAGATGAAGAAGTCATGGATTTTGAAGAAGTCAAGTATTTGTTTTTATTATTTATCATTGGATCATAAGTGTTATCGATGAATTGAATAATGAAAAGACATGAATTAGAACTTGTTATTCTATTGATATTTAATTCTTTTTTTAATTTTGTATTATAATTGATTAATCTTTGTAATTTAATTTGTTTAAGTTTATTAACTTGTCTTAATTTGTTTAATTTGAGATTATTTATTTCGTCCATGAATAGAATACTTAATAGGATATAATGAATTGAATTAATAATAAAAAAATAAAATGAATTAATGATATATATAATTTAAAGAGATATATATATATATATATATATATAAATTATAATTAATATGTGGTTAAATGTTTCAGAATTGTCTTAGTGGTCCCAAAGGGGAAGTACAATGGAATTAGTTGCATAATAAATAAATACCACCACTGAAATAGTCACTTATTATATATTTATTATTTATAATAAAAGTTGATAATAATAGAATTAATAAAAATTGGCTTAGCAGGTTTGACTATTAAAATTAATTACCATTCAACTTTTAATTAAACAACAATTAATATCAATACCTTTTTTTATTATTTTTTTTTATTTCCCTTTATTTTTTATTTCCCTCTTATATTATTTTGATCATCTATCCTTTTTACATATATATACCCTTAATTCTTCCTCATTAGTATAATGGAAAATTCTCCGCTTAACTTCCCGATGGAGGACCTCAATAACCATCCAATTAATTCCGGGGATCCCAATATCATCAATACAAAATCCAATAATTTAAACCATTCTTTTTACAACCAACCCATTAATACTAATACAACCACAAATAATAATACAATGAATATGCCTAAGAATTCAATGGATTTTGCTTTGAATTACTTGAACTTACCTCATTCTTTAATTCCCGATGAATCAATTTCAAATTCCAATTCCAATTCCAATTCCAATTCCAATTCAAATTCCAATTCAAATCCACAACAATTATCTCCTATAATTTCAAATATAGGCTTGAGTACAAGGCATAGATCCAGATCAAACACTTTACAATCTAAATTAAACGTAACACCTAATACCAATACGAATACCACTAATAATGTTAATACTAATACTACAAATACCCTCCCATTAACTCCAAATTCAACTTCTCCAGGATTGATCCATTCAAATTCAATCTCTCCTGCATTAGATCCTTTGAACTATTTGATCAACCAATTACCTCTCCCAATAACTTCAAATCAATACCAGTTCCAAAATAATAATAATAATAATAATAATAATAATAATAATAATACCTCAAATTCATTACCTCCTCCAGCTATATCCATTTCATCAATCAATAACATAACGAATACTCCTAATAACACAAACAATACTACAAATAATACCATACTTTCAAATACTCCAAACTCAAGATTAAGATCAACTTCGATTCAATCGTCAATTTGGTCAGAGAATTTGAATAATGATTTGGATTCTTTGAATGGTGGTACAAATAATTCAATTGGTAAAAATATTAATCAAACTAGATTAAGATCTTATTCTAATAACTTCCCCTTTATTCAAGAAAATAAAGATACTTTTAATACAAGTAATAATATCACTACAAATTCAAATACTCAAGCTCCAATTAATGAATTTTATCAAAGACCAAGAGCAATGACTTATGGAGGTTTACAATTTTCACCTGTGAATCCATTTCCACAACAACAACAACAAAACTTACCTACACCTCCCACGGCAACTCAACCTCAAATGAATTCCATTTACGCAAATCAAGTCTTGCCACAACAAATCCAACAACCTTTATTACAAGATCTTATTCCCGAATCTTCCATCACTTTGACTTCTTCAATTACTAACCCAAGTTTAGATCAGTCAAATACTTTGTTAATAATGAATTTACCAAATGATCCTTCATTGACTAATTCCTTGAACTTTTATAGAATGTTATCTCAATTTGGTATGATCTTGTCCATTAGAATTATCAAATGTTTTAACGACGACTTATTAGCAATTGTCGAATTCAATGATTTGGAATCTTCAATCAATTGTAAATTGAAATTGAATTATCAAGAATTAGTACCAGGTTTGAACTGTATTGTGGTATTTGCTAAGATTTTATCCATAAAGTCACAAAATACGAATACCAACCAAATAACTAATCAAACCACTAATCAATTGATTAATCAATTACCTATAATTAATCTTCCAAATATGAACAACTCACAAGGTGGTAACAATAACAATAATGTACAACCCAATAACAACAATAATCAACCAACTAAATCAATCGATGAATCAATTAATTCTCTTTCATTAAAATTGACTACAATCAACCAAGTCGATTCCTTTTTCCAAAAATCATTGAATGACAATTTATTGTCTTTAATTCAATTATCTTCAGTAGAGACAATTCATTTAAACTTATTGATCAAACATTCTATTGAGTTTTCAAAATTTAAGAAAGAAGAATTTAATAATTTACCTGATCCATTATTAATTAGAAAATTCGATTCTTCTAAATTACGTGAAATTAAAAAATTAATCGATTTAAATCAATTTAATACAATGGATTATAATAATTTAGCATTAAACATGTATGATGAATTACCTGATTTATCAATTGATTATTTGGGTAACACCATTATACAAAAATTATTTGAAAATTGTGATTTTCTCATTAGAGATATAATGATTAAGAAATTATCTCCATTTTTATCTCAAATGTCTTGTCATAAAAATGGTACTTGGGTTTCACAAAAGATTATTAACACAGTATTAAACCTTAGAGAGAAATACTTGATCTCCAAATCAATTACTCCTTACGTTATCAAGTTATTCAATGATCAATATGCCAATTACGTTATTCATGGAGTCTTGAAATTTGGTGATTTCAAATATAATGATTTTATAATCGAATCCATCATACATTCTTTCCCCGAGATATCAAGAAATAGGTTTGGTGCAAGAGCCATTAGAACTTGTTTAGAGAGTGATTTAATTAATAAGGAATCCATCATCTTGATTATCAACTGTATTTTGATTTGGTTAAATTACTTGATTGTTGACATTAATGGTAATTTATTGATTAATTGGTTATTGGACAATTGTAATCTATTCTTATTTAATAAACATGAGTTATTGAGTAAAGTGTTAATCAATGAACAATTCAATGTCTTAAATAACGAATCGGATAATAAAAGTAGAGATACTGTTTCGTTTATTGATATTTGTTGTTCTAAATTGGGTAATTTGACAATAATGAAATTGTTGAATTATAAAAACGATTTAAATGCTAGAGATTTGATTTTGAGTAAGATATTTGGATCTAATTTCAATTCAACCAAGTTGGATGATGAATTTAATGGCGACTTAACGGAAATTATTGATGAAACAAGTGCCAATGGTACACCAGAAACAGAATCAAAAGATGATTTTGATGGTGTATTAGATCAAATCCTATTGGATCCATCAACTAATGGTTCGAATTTTATTTATAAGCTGTTGACTTTACAAATCATTGATTTTGAATTACGTAGAAAATTGATCAAGATTACTAGATCTAGATTAATCCAATTGAACAAGCGTAATCCAGGATTAATCGAAACTTCTTCCAATTCCAACGGAGCCAATTCTGTTGTTTGTAAGAGATTATTAGAAGAATTACGATTTGGCCCCATAGGTACAAGATACAAACAAGCAAATACAAATACTTTACAGATACCTTCAGATGGTAACTCTACTAACGGATCAGGAACTCCTAATTCAACAGGAAGTGGATCAAGTAGAAGAAAGAAATCTAGATCAAGATCAAGATCTGATAGCGTCAATGCCAATAATTTTATTAATCAAATGTACATCAACCATCAAACCCAGAGTCATCATCCTACTCAACCACAACCACAACAACCACAACAACAACCACAACAATCACAACCACAGCAACAACAGGGATTTAGTGGGTTCAACAACTTGAATATTAGTAATTTAAACAATTTAAACAATATGAATAATAATTCAGGTTTGAATTCATTGGGTATAAATTTCGATTCAATTTCCAATATCAACAATAATAATAACATTGATTATGATTTATTTTTGAAAAATCAATTAGAGAAAATGACTATTCTAGATCCACCTGTACCTCAATCTATACCTCAACAATTACCTTTACAGCAACAACAATTACCATTACAACAACAACAGTATTCTTATCCAACTATGAATATGAATATGAATGGGAACGGAAATACCAATTCAAACAATAATCAATTTAATTCTCAACTCACTAATAACAATGCACCAATCAATGGATTCGAACAACAATTATTTTTCTAAAATCCACTCATAACACAACATACATAAATACATCTACTTTTTTTTTCCAATTAGCATTTTATTCCAAAACTACTACGACCATGACTAAACTTTTAATGAATTCAAAATATAAAATAAAAACTTTAGAAAACTTTTACAAAATTATTTAATACACTAATACTAATAATACTATGACTTTTTTATTTTTTACTTTTAATTTTAATTTTAATTTTACTTTTAATATTAATTTTTCTTTTTTAAAGTATTTAATTCTATTTATTCTAATAAAACAAGATTACCAATAAATGAAAAAAAAATAATTATTAACGCATTTTCAATCCTTTTAAATAAAATAAATATTCTCAGTTATAACATATGTATACACTTTAATAACTACAAGAGAAACTTCTTTTAATCAATCTCCATATTATCATCTGAATTTCCATTTCCATTTCCATTAGCTTGATCTTGATTTGGTGCGATATTTTCATTACCACCAGTTCTTCTAGCAAAATCAACAGCTTCTCTCTGGATATCCATCTGTCTCATTAATTCTCTTCTTTCAGCTTCTAATTCTCGAAGACGTAACCTATCTCTTTCAAAAGCAGCTCTATGTAGATCTAAATTAACAGGTGGGAACATACCGCCGTTACCACCTTGACCTTGACCTTGACCTTGTACTTGTACTTCAACTTCAACTTCATCTTGGTCTTCATCTTCTTCATTGTTCATACGAGGATTAACATCTCCTGGAATACCAAAAGCTGGGAAACGTAATGCTTGATTAGGTACACCATTTTGTCCAAGATTGGTAAAACGGTTAAACCTTGGGTTAAATATGAAATCTTGACCCTGAGCTTGACCCTGTGCACCATCACCTTCGCCTTCTCTCTCGGCATCACCTTCATGTTGTCTTAAAGCAGCTGCTAAGAACCGTCTTCTTGCCAACATTTGCTGAAGCACAGGATTATTTGGATCAGGTTCACCGCCGTTATCACGTAAATAACTAGCAATCATCTCTTGAACTTGTCTGTATTGAAACAACATTTGTTGGAAATTTGGCTGAAGAAGAGGGGGATTCAAAAGTACGTTATTATTATTATTATTATTATTGTTGTTGTTGTTATTATTGTTTCTTCTGAAATTTGCAAGACCTAAAACAGCTCCACCAAGCTGTCTAAAATTACCGCCATTATCATTATCTGCGTTATTATCATTATTTCTATCATCTTGGTTATTCATTATCACTTCAAATTGTCTCAAATTCTGTTGATGTTGTTGAGCTCTCAGTAATTCAGATCTAGTTCTATAAAGATGAATTAAAGTGTACAATCTTTGAACAGAAGGTCTAATTGCCATAGGGTAATTATGAACTGCAATCTTACTAACTTTAACAATGTCTTGTTGTGGAACATTTAGTCCATAGTAAGAATTACTCATCTTCGCAAAGATTTGATGGAATGTAACTCTTCTTCTTTGAAGGTCTTCAAATATTTGATCTTCATTAGCGACTAGTTCATCATTGATTGCATCTTCATTGGCATCATAGTATGCACACAAGTCTCTTATGATACGACTAACTTCTGCTGACTCCAAGTTTTTATCTGTTCTATTTTCAAATAATGAAGACAAGTATTTTCTTAAAGATGCAACACCTTCACCACTAAACACACAAAACAACTGCTTCAAATGGATTGAAAAATCATCAGGTGCAGATCTACAAAACTGGGTTATATCAGGTCTAATGAATTGTGTAACTCCAGTCAATGATAAATGATTCAATTTAGAACATGCCAATAACAATTTATAAATGGGGAAAATTGTTAAATTCATACAATAACTCAAATGAACTCTTTCCAATGTACATTTATATGTTGCTGCATTCTCAGCTAATGCTAATATACCATCATCACTTATTTGTGCACATTTAACTAAACCTATTCTCTTTAGGGATCTCAATGTAGCCAATTCAAATACAGTTTCATTTGTCAATTGTGTACAACAGGCCAAATCAATATAAATCAATTTTTGACAACTCTTGATTAATCCCTTGACACCAAAATCAGTTATATTAGAACAATGACCAAGGTGAACGTATCTTAAATTTCTACCTAAAGTAGCAATTGCCCTTAGTGATTCATCAGTGATATTAATACATTTCGACAAGACAACATTTCTTAATCTTGGTGCTAATTTGATTACATCTTTCACGGCTTTATCTGTTATGTTTTCACAATTGGTTAGATCTAATATCTTGAGCCTTTCAAATAAAAGAGGAACACCATTAAATGATTCAAAACATTCGGATGTTATATGAGGATTTGTTGAAATTTTGAATTCTTTTAGATAGTCGAGCTTGAAGAAAAAATAATTCAATGCCTTGTTAGAAATTTCAGAACAGCCCAATAGATCAACTTCAACCAAGTTTGGACAACTATCTGCCATTGTAACAACAACTTCATCATCGATTTCTTTACATTCACTAAGTCTAGCACGTCTTAATATAGGCGAACTACGTACCAATCCCATGACTGATTTTTTACTGACTTTGGACGAGCCAGTTAAATAACATCCTTGTAATCTTGTTGCGTGCATAGCTAAACTATCATAAATTTCATCACGAATGTCTTTAACACCTGATAAATCCACAGATAGAATCTTTTCAGAACTTTTGAATAATTGTGCAATATGTGAAGCAGTTAACCGATGACAGTTGATCAAAACAACTTTCTCCAAGTTCATACATCCGGCAAATAAATCTAAAAAGCTATCATCAACAACACTTGAAACCAGAGTCAAATTCAATCTTTTTATAAACTTTCTATAATCGTAACGCGTCTGTTCTGGTGGGAGTAATAGTATGGGTTTAAGTTTATTTGCAGAACTGGCTGACGATAAATTTGGTCTGATCCAAATGGTCTCAATGACCAGATCACACCAATGCTTACATGTCAATGCCAGAGAAATCAAATCAGAACTTGAGCTCAAATTTGAGAATATTAGCAAGAGAAGCTCAGGCGGTAACATTTTTATAGGTCCACAATTAGCAACATCCTTATAATTGTGATTATGAAATATATCAGTCAATGCGTCATAGTCAGGAATCGAAGATGATCTGGCCTTGGCTCTCATCAGACTCTTCCTTATCGTTTGTTCATTATCGGTATCTGGATCAGTATCCATATCATCATCTTTGTTTTCATCTGATTTCACAGGGTTTTTTGAAAAGACTTCACTTGCTGAGGTACTTAGGCCAAATACAAAAGTACTGGCGGGCGAAGATGAAGAGGACTCGGCGGTCCCCGTTGCGCTGTTGCTACCATTTGTCGATCCGCTATTAGGGAACGGGGTTGAAAGGTTCATGACTGTATGGCCAATATATGTATCTTTCTATTTGTATTATTAAACGGAATCTGATAATAGATGAATAAATATGGATTCAAGAAAATTCAGGCAAGGAAAAAATCAGTTTAACAATATGGTACTGTACTCCTCTTAAAAATAATAGGAAAAAAACTGAAACAAGTGCACAATTAGATGATCTACACTTGGGAATCAAGAATCGTTTAGTCGCCGGAGTTTTAAAAGATAAACTAGAAACTATCTATTTGATACAGTTGTATAGTTCCAGAGTAGAATATCTTTGCTTGTGAATGGGTAATTGGCTATTAATAAACCACTTGGACACGCTCCGGGAAACAGGTATAAAAAAGTGAATGAGAAATAGCTTGGGATTGATCAAAAAAACTGCGCCGGCAAACAGAACCACTTCAAAGTAACAAATGTACAGCTGATATACGTCACACAGTAATCTCCTACCTATGGCAAAACTACTGATTCTATAGCGGTGTCTTGTGTCTTGTGCTGACTGTCTGGAGGCGTTAGTATCTAGTGTAAGCAGATGCCCAAAGCAAATAGTCCAACCCCAGTTGCGATAGCCTCGGCGACGCGTCGGTCACGTCTTTGAGACCAAGGCTATTTATTATTTACTGTTATCACTTTTATTTCCATAATTATCATCAATAAAAAGTACAAACCAATACTAATATACATACAGACACGTACTATGTCACTTATGGCAATGATCTCAGCTCTTGGATCAGAGCTTGGTGCTCTAACCTCAGTTCGGCAATCATTAGTTGGCCTCTTCTTCTAAATTCGTCAGCGGTTTGCTTTGCAGTGTAGTCAATCCATTCGGCAATTGTCATGTTCAGCTCTTCCTCGGGCATATTTGAAATGAAGTTGGTGAGTGTGCCGTCAAGATCATTATACAAAGTATCGTACTGAGAACTGACTACCGATTTCAAGTAAACTCCTTGTTGTTCCAAATCTTTGATATGGTCTGAAAGTTGTGATGGATTTGATACAACCTGTTGATTCAAAGTATCAGAGTCATGTTGCTGCCCATGAGACTGAACAATTCTTTTGGAATTCTCTCCTTTATTCAAAGGTGAGTACCAAGGGAACGGACTAAAAGCTTCTTTCTGTTTCACTTGAGCAAAGTTTATATTTGGTGGAGTACTTTGATCTTTTGGAATTGAACTGAAAATAATGCTCTTGATATTTTTATTGATAGGTGTCTTGCTATTGACATCACTAGTCTCAATTCTGTCGTAATCCTGATGAGATATCTCAAAAGCAGCAGATGATCTTATTCTTGTGTTTGACTCAATGTCATCCTCCTCATCTCTCATATATTCCTTTAAAGCAGGTGTAACATCTTCTTTGGTTTCTTTGGTTTCTTTGGTTTCTTTGGTTTCTTTGGTTTCTTTGGTTTCTTTGGTTTCTTTGGTTTCAACAACCCAGTCAATCTTTTCAATGACGTTATTTCTTTGGTTTGGAGTGTTTTCAATGTCTATTTTTGAATCCCCCATTTCTTTCTTATCAGTAATATCATCTTCAACATCGTCACCATTGACAAAACTTCTGTCAAATTTTGGCGCTTCTAATTCGAATGATTTATTAAAAAATCCTTCAGATTTTGGTGAGTTTCGCTTGTTCAATTGATTGGTGATCTTGACACTTGAATGTGATCTTGACTTCATGGCACGCTCTTCCTTTCTTCTATTATAGTCTTCTAACCATTTAGAGTACTTAGAAGTAGAGTTTCCGTTTCTCAATGATTCAACAGTGGAATCCACATAGACATTGCTCTTGTCTTGACGTTTGATGGGAGATGAGATCACAGGTCCATTATCCAACATGATTTCATCATCGTCTTCATCTTCATCTTCATCTTCAACATCGTTACTATTTACCTTTGTATTTTCAAGTTCAGCTTCTTTCACAGCATCAGCTTGTGGCTCCTCAATTTCCATTTTGGCATCTTCAACTGCGTTGTTGTTAATTTCGACGTGTTCAACAATATCCTGGTCAAGTTGGTCCAAAACAGTGTAAACAGGTGTCTGGCTGTTATTTTCAGAGGTCTTCAATCCTAATGGAACTCTTTGAGTTTGGCTAATTTGTTGTTCCATTTTAGTGTCTTTGCCGATTGGAAGTTCCAGTGGAAGTTCGTTCTCTTTAGAATCATTCTTAGACGTAGCTGATTGAATATCAATAGCTAAAGTTTGAACATGCGCAGGTTTGTGCTCAATTAATAATTCTTTCTTGTACTTTTCTGCTAGCTCTTCAGAAGTGTTGGCTTCAAGTTTTTGTTTTTCATCGTGATCATCTTGATCATCTTGGTCTTGAGAATTTTCCGCAAAAAAGCTAACATCTTGGGTAGCATCTTGGTGAGTAGCTTCCTCCTGTGCATCAACGTCAATAAGTTTCTCATCTTCAAACATTTCAACATCTTCTTGATGCTCTTCATCATTGTTATGGGTTGTTTCTGCACTTTGAGGGGCAGGTTCTGAAACTTGATCAAAATAATCAGCGTGATGAGTATCAATTCCGTAATCAATATCCTCTTGCTCAGGAATATGAATGAGGATATCAATTTTAGAAAGGTGCTCATCCATACCATCTGGATCGTCAGTAGTGTTGTTAATACCATATATAGATTCACTGACAACCACATCAGCTTCGGCATCAGCATCAACACTGTCACCTCTTACATCATTTTCAGCTGAATTGAGTATTTCGGAAATGTGATCAGGATCTAAGAAATAAGGATCCTTTGATTCGTTTAGACGATTCATAACTTCTGTGTTCAAATCAATCTTATCTTGTTCTTCCTTTTCTTGATTCTTGAGCTCTTTTTTCATTAGTTTCTTGAGACGTTTCTTTTCTTTCTTTTCATTCTGTTTTTGAATCTCTTTCTCTAGCAATGCAAACCTCTCCAAATTCCTTTCATTTTCTTGTTTGATCTTCATTTCCAACTTCTTTTCAAATGCTTCTTCCATATCTTTTCTGATACTATCCTTAAGTTCATTCTCAAGCTTTATTTTCAACTTGTCTTCGAGTTTCTTCATCTTGTATTCCTTTCTCAACTTTCTTTCGGCCTTTCTGGCAGCCTTCTCTTCAGGACTTTCTTCATCTTTCACAACAGTTTCAGAAGCAAGAGTTTCAGAAGAAGGAGTATCAGAAGTAGCCACCACTGTAGTTTGCTTGCTATCTTTTGATTGCAACTCCATAGATTTATTATCATCTTCTTTATCATTATCGTATTGAGCGAGTTTCATGTTGTAATCGTAACCTTCATCCTGGCTGTGCTCTTCCTTGTTGTCAACTGAAGAAGGTGATTTATCATTGATTTCTGAGGTTTTAGCGGTCTTGTTAGATTCCAAAATGAGAGCTGGCTTCTTGGATGCAGCTGTTTCATGCGTTGTCTTCTTGGAAGAAGTAATGTGCTTGTTACTTTGAACAGGGCTGCTAGGAGGTATACTGCTATCGGTATTCTTACTGGACAATGGTTTGCGTCTTCCAAAGAAAGTTGCACCTTTTTGAACAGTGTACCAGTTACTTTCCTTCTCGTCTAAAATTGCAATTGGTATATCCACCACGGCGGTCTCATTTGAAAGCTTGAGGGATAATTCCTGTAAATCGTCTTCTAAATTGAGTGATTTGTCATATATTTCGTTTTCGTCGTCAACCTTTTGATAATCCACATTATCAAAATCGTTAGCTATTTGTGTTAATTCCTGGTTGAACATTCTACTCTTTTCAATGTATTCAACGGAATCCTCAGGTTCAAATTCATTATCTGTGGATTGCTCCAGTATGTCATTAACAGATATTAGTTTACTACTGTGTGTCTTGGTTAGCCATTTGTTATCGTCATTAGAATCTTCAGACTTCACCATGGAACGCGTTTTCGGTTTCGATACTTCTTTCACTATTTGTAACTCTTCATTTGATAGTTCCTCGGGTTCAGCTGTTTTCAATTGGTTATCATCAGTTCTGATGAATGAAGCACTAAATGATCGACTTCTTCGCCTCATACTGCGCCTGAGTTTGGATGATCTTCTTGATTCCATGTAGCCTTCACTGTTATGGTCTTTCAGCTTCTGGTGTTCTCTATATTCGAAGACATAGCAATTCTTGGAAGCATTACGATGTTCTTGATCAACAGCGTCCTCTTCCAACCAACCTTCTAATTCTCTCGCACAGTACATGCAGGTAGTGATATCCTGTCCAGGAGTTTCCGGTATGTAAATGAAACCAGAAGCTGCCAAGTCTTCCATTGAGGGCAATTTATTATATGGCCAACCTCCTAACTTGAATGTTTCCAGTCTGAATTCGTATCCCTTTTCACTTTCGGGGTTTTTAAATAGCGTATCTTCGGCCCATCCATCAAAATGAACAGATCCGTGAGCGTTGAGAATATACGGTACTAAAACATTTGCAAAGGCGCAATCCGGCGAATTCTTTAAATGACGTACAATTGGAGGTTCTGTTGTTCCGTCTAGTAATACTTTGTCTTTTGAGCTAGAGGGCCAATTGTATTCTTGCTGCTTACATGAAAAGCAAGTTACACAATCTGAATGCAACTTTGTTGGTGTGAAATAAAAACCACTTTTGGCCATCTATATTGAAAAATAACAATAATTGTAACCCGTTAGTAAAATGGTTTATTTAAGTTTGTTTCCTTCTTTCTCTCAATAATACATACATCATAAGCAGATGGTGTTGATAATGGCCAGAAGGTGGTCTTCTTTGATCTTCCGACCTTACCATTGTTGAAGGTTTGCTGCCTCTCTTGAACCGTTTGCAAAGAGTCCACGAATTTCTTTTGTCTTCGTGGCGGCATCTTCAATTTTGTGAGTCAATCCTCTGTGTTAATGTGATTTTAGTGAACTGAGTGGGTGTCTATAGCTTGTTACTTTGAGTATGAACTCTTATATTGATGTTGCATTATTGAAAGGGGACTATAAGTAAAGAAAGAGACGCGTCAAGAAATTTGGAGCGCGACACGTGACTTCTCCACATGACATACAAGAAGTTACTTTGCTTAAATAATTAGCAACTATTTCACACAAGGAAACAGTAGAGTACCACTTACTATTGACTATAGGGTTTACTCAAGTTTATCTTTTGCAAAGCAAGAGTCAATTAAAATTGATATTTAGCAATTTAATAATGGTTTGTTCTCAACTATTACAAATACACAAATAGATGTATATATATATATGCATATATTTAATTAGGTACAACTCTTTCAATAAATAATAGGTCACATTCTCTATTCGTCGTCCTCGTCGTCTTCATCGTCATCTTCTTCATCATCGTCTTCTTCTTCAGCTTCCTTCAACCAGTCTAAGAAAGGACGAGCAGCCTTTCTGACTTTCTTGGAAACATTCTTTGGAACGTATTTCATTGAGACATGGGTACCCCAGTCCACGAGAACTTCTTCAGATATCAATTCAGCGTCGTATAAAGTCATTAAGATCTTTGGAACCGATTTTATTAAATCTTTCTTTTGTAAACCAATGAGTCTTTCTAAACCACCTAATAATGATTTTTCGTGCTTTTCAGATATGAGTAACTTACCTAATAAACCCTTGTGTTGTTTGATTTGAGCAACGACACTTTCATCAAATATACATTGAGCTAAAACTTCGACGGTCTTTCTGTCCTTGACGATTTGTAAATCAGATGCCTTCTTGAAAATATCAACATCAGATGGTAATTCACCTTCTGAGAATGAGAGTAACCATTCACCGAATTCTTCAAATTTGTCATCAGCAGAGATGGTTAAACCTTCAAGTTCCTTGGCTCTTTGTTTAATAGCTTCTTCAGACATATCAACAGCCCATTCATCATCTCTAACTTCAATCTTTTGAGATGGTGGTGGGGCGGTATCAGAAGTGGCAGCGGCTTCGCTTGATTCTTCATTACCAGCTTGTTTTTGAACAATATCAGCAATGGAAACACCACCACCAACAACGTTTTCAGAAGCAGTAGCAGATTTCTTGGTCATCTTCTTTGGTGGATTCTTTAAGATGTAAGTGACTAATTTCAATCTTGGATCAATCTTGGTGATTTGACCACAAGCTTTACAATCTCTGGTTAAGTTTTGATCTTTAGTGACGACAATGACGGTTTCTGGATTTTGACACGATGGACAAAGGACAAACTTGCTAATGAAACCATCTAACACATCTTGTAATTTGGCAGCATCGTGTTGACCATTGACTAAGTATTTTTCCTTTTCATCATTGATAGAGGTTTGAGCACCTAATTCCAAACCGAAATACTTCATGACGTAAGAAGGAGGTCTACTTAAAGCTCTGGCAACGTCAGCAGCATTGACAACGTTGGTCTTGATACCGTTACCCCTACCTTCAATCTTGGATTGGATAGGAGGCATCTTATAACGATAAAACATATCGGTATTGTCACGCTTAATATTGATTAACGACATCTTGAATTTCTATTGATCCCTGTGATTCTGGCTAGTTGTGTGTACAAGTTAAAATTAAACAGAAAATATAGTCCTAAAGAGATAGGTTATAATGGCCGTGCGCTTGTGAATATAGGGTCAAGGACTAGGAAGGCAATATTAATTGTATCTGGTTGTCACCTCTCTGGCTAATCTGACAATGCTGAAAAATTCAGAGACAAATTTTTTAAGGAGAGCGAGACCAGGTGGTGCAAGGGAGTAGAGCCTATCTTTAAATTAGAGTATCTTATAATTTTTCTACCATATATAATATATTAACTTGAGTTAAAATTAAAAAAATAAAATTATATAGATCAGTATCTAGTACATAGAGATCACTTATAAAGAGTGAGCAACCAGTTTTTGGGTAGTTTTTAATGCTTCGTATTTGACATTAGCGTTTCCTGAGCTCATTAATGTCATAACTTTTGATTTTAAACCTATATGGTTTATAACCTTCACGATCTCTGGTTGGATCTTGATCAACTGGGATAAATCGTGACATATTATTGTTTGGTTCAAGTAGAGTTGCTCGGCGTCTGATAACTCTAAAGATAAGATATCGTTCAGTTGCTTTAGAAGTTTATAATTATTCTCTTTGAATTTATCAGCATTCTCGATCCAAAACTCTTCAGAGGTATGTGATGGTGACCAAGTCAAGTGCTTAGTCTTTAATTCGTTTTCGTACTCATCAAATGTGGTTAATGTGGTTATAGCATCTGTCAAAATGGCTAACAATGATTCTAAATCGCTCTTTAATTCATCATCAGCCCATTTTCTATCTATAAGTTGTCTAGTGATATCCAATCCTTTGACCAATAAGAATTGCTTGATAATGTATTCATTCTTGTCACAGTTAACGAGTAAGTTCAATAATGAACCAATTGATAATCTTACAATCTTCTCCTTGACAGCATCCTTGGCGGTATTGAATAAAATCTTGATGACTTCACTATAGCTCTTAGAGATATCACGAGAGACTTGCTTGTTGAAAGTCAATAACCAGAAAGATAAAGTAATATAGTATTTCATTTGCAATTCTCCTCTTCCTTCTTTAAACAATTTCAATAATGGTGGGAAATCTTTCAAATGATGTTTCCAGAATGTAGCTCTGTATTGTTTGATAGTCAATAATTCCTTCAATTGTTGAGTACCTAAGTAATTCATTGCGAGGTTTGTTGAAGACAGCAATTTTAACGAAATGCAATCAAATAAAGATAACAATGAATCCTCGTATAATTCAAAACTTTTGGTATCACTCTTGATAAGCAATAAGGTCAATGCATAACTGGAAGGTAATCTAATGGCCTCATCATCTGAGGTCAATAAATTAGCTAATGGTAAGTAAGGTAATGAAGAGTCAATTGTATGGGTGGCTAAGACATCTTTTGCAAATGATTGATCGAGTAACAAAAGATCAATTAATAAGACTAATATATATTTGATTAAGTCCTCCTTTTTATTAGATTGCGACAAGATGGAAATCAACTTTGTGGCATATAGTTCTTTGTTTTTCAATACAATTGCTTCTCTATCTTTATCTCTTGCATCGGCTAATGGTTTGAATAACTTGCAATCATCGGCATTTAATTCACCAGTACGCACATATGCATCCCATGGTAGGGCTCTGGTTCTGATACTGTTTCTAATATCATCCATTAGGACGCTGTCCACAGTGAATGGCTTCAATTCGTAAGTCATGACGGCTACTTCAACAAATCAATATATATTCTCATAAAACAGTGGTTCCTGTTCTTGAGACTTTGATCTTTATAATTGATGGAATTAGCTGAAATATTTGTCGATTAAGGTTGACGTATTTAGCATGCTGGACCAAAGCTGCTGCTACTCTAGCCTCTTATCTCGATTTGGCTGCTTTTCCTCAACAGCGAAGGGTAATTCTGAACACGCGACACGGGGGGACGTTGTTACTTCTACAAGTCTTTGTGGAGCAATCTTTCAATATTTCTTCAGTGTATTTTTCACATTTCACTGTTGTTAACATTAAACCATTACACTTTTAGGTATAAAAATAAGAGCTAATACGTTTAAATAATGACCCTTTACAAGAACCCCTCGTCCACGCAATCACCATGCTTACCTGTTTCAGAGGAACTCGCATCTACAGACAACCTTGGAGTATCACCTTCTGATATAGACGTTCCCCTGTCATCTCATGTTGAGCAACCATCTACAAGAAAAGCAGTACCTTCAAAAATAACATTTCTTAAAAATATCACAATTGCAGATCTCCATAGCAATACTGAAGAAGTGACAGATGATAAAGACAATGACCATGTCCCTAACAAAGATATTGAGAAAAATGTTGATATTCTATACGAATCTTCAGCTCCACCAATAGAAGCATTAAAACCAACAAATATGAAACAGAAAAGTATTCCTGATGTTTCTACAGTGCCAGACAACATTTATCTTCCTTTACCAATTGGTGATTCACCTGTTGTATTAACAAAGCTAAGAGCCGAGAAAGCTATAGATCAGGGTCGCTATTCATTGAACAACACTGTAACTCCACCATACCACCCACTTTGGATGACAAAAACCTTTCTAAAGAGTATAAAAGATAAAGAAGGAATGTTAGATTTTAAGAAAAAGTTTAAACAACAAAAGACAGATTATTTTGAAGATCTTGAAATGAGTTTACAAATAAGACATGATATTGTTGACAGAGAAATTTATATGTATCAAAACGATTACAATGCATTCCGTGTGGCTGCTAATAGCACTGGTAGATTAAAAGGTGAGACTACAATGAAAGTAATAGCAACCATAATTTTCATAGTTGGTTCAACAGCTACTACTATTGCCATCTTTTATGGCCTTGCCATTGCCATCTTCCCTGTAATCTTTGAGATTATTTAAGTAATTTGGTATGTTACGTTACATGTTTGACAGGCTGTTTTGCAATTGCGATAAGTTTGTAGTTTTTTCCGTTCTATATGTATGCACCTATATAGCTAATTTGGGAAACGGTAAAGTCTTGGATAAGACCAGCACCCTATTTCCATGAGATAAATAACCCTTTATATAACTCTTTGATATAAGATATGCAATCTTGGCTTCTATTTCATCAAGTGAAGCAACATCTTGTGTTTTACAAGACAATTTCCATGCCACTTGAACATCTTGTAACTTTAATTGATTATTCGTTATTTGTTTTATAACCACAGTTTGTCTTAATAATGTCAAGAATATAAATGGCTTAAATCGAAGATAAATAGAGTAAATTTTCTTTTTCAGTAATAACTTAGAGATCAATTCGAAATGTTGGTCAAATGAATAGATATCACCTGATTTCAAAGCATCAAATAATGGTTTAAAAATCAGTGCTAATTTTGGAAACCTTTTCCATAAGATATTAGAAGGTAATTTCTTAGTCATTAGAAATTTAATAGGAAGTAACAAAAGCAATATCTTTTCCTGTTGCTTGGTTGCGTTATTTTCACACTGGTTTAAAGCATAAGTGAAAAATTCATTAGCTGAGTTCAAGTCGTCTTTCATACAACTAATCACACCACAGTAATATCTATAATTAACACGATGTGTAGCCAATACTTGGTTCAAATCAGGTAAATTGGGTGCACTTTGTAACACTTTGAAGATATTATTAGCTGCTTCAAACTTATTAAATTTAAAATATACTTTAAATAGCAAAGTTGCAAAGAAATACACAACGGTTTTCTTGGATATTGCGGCATCAGACTTATCACTAAGACATAATTTGAATGGTTTTTGTAAAGCGCTTACAAGTTTTTCATCGATAGGTGTCTCTGTGTCCTTCTCGCTATTATTAAAATTTTGATCTAACTTATCTTGAATATATGTATAATTTTTAGTGATAAACAATCTCACTTGATCACTTATGTTCATTAAGGGGAATATAATCCAAAACTCTTCTGTTTCAGATATTTTGGTCAAATCACTGATTAAATTCATAGCGTATTGAGCAGCTTGGTTGAAATCCAATTGGATCACCAGGGCATTACAAAACTCTAAATAATCCATGAGTAAACCAGCATACCTCTCTGCTCTCTGTGTTGATCTCTTATTGTTCAAAGCACTCAGTTCAGGTATCATAACACGTTCACTACCACCATTCATCCGTATTAATTGTAAAGATTCTAACTGCTGCTGTGAATTTGAAATCGAGACATCTAGATTAAGTATCTGTATTATGGCCTCACCATCGGAGTTTATTATGGCACTTCGCAATTGATCAATTATTTGCATTCTAAACTATTTCTTCTTTTCTTCAACTATCTTTATTATTTAGATCGGAGTAGAGTAAAGCTGTACCGTTAATTATTTTATTCATATATTCATAAGTAACTTAAAAAATGTCAAAATACCTAGATAACGGTGCAAGGTGTTCGCTAATTCCGTAGGTGTAATGTTTTTTAAATGTATACATATTTCCTCATTTGGCGATTGATTAAAGTATTCTACCATATCCCAGATCAATAATCATCTTTGAAAGTGAATGAAACAAAGCTGAATCTTACTATTTATCAATTATTGTCATTAAAAGGTTGATCTGATATGATCTAGATTGATCATATAGTACTTCGGAACATTCAAATAAAATGAGTGAGGTAATAACACCAAGAGTTTCTAAGAAACTTTCGTTATCAGTGTTATCAGGATCCAATGTTAATCAATTAAATAATCCGCTATATCCCAATGATGATCCTAGATTGACAAGTCCATCTAAGCCCATTAAAGAAAGAGTGATTAGTGAGTCTACTGGTCTAGTGAAATTGTCACTGGGGAGAAGAGATGGTACTAGTGGTACTGTGGAGAAAGATAAAGAGAATCATAGTGGCTTAAGGTTGAATATCCCAGTTGATAAGATGTCATCTTCGTTCAGCACACCTGTTAAACCCAATACTTCTCATCAACTACAACTCAAAACGCCATCTGAATTAGTTTCACCAGTCAAGACATTACATGGTTTAAACACAACTGAATCGGACTCAAGAAACCAGCATGAGATACTGATGAAAATTGCAGCTGAACAAAGACATTTATTAGAATTACGTGAAGAAGTGAAATTCCATGAGATGCAATTAAAACAACTAGAGATGGAGTACAAGGATTTGGTGCTAACACAGTCGAATGAGTATATCCAATCATCTACAAGTAATGCCAGTACTCCGATTGCTCATGTTAAGCAATTAACCAAGAAGACCAGTTTGATTGCCATTAAGAACCAAATCAATTCTAGTATTGGGCAACAAGCAAGTAGGAAAATTAATGATAATAACAATACCAACACTTTTGAAAACTTCAAGATTAATATGGGTGAAAAGCCAGTGAAAAGCATAAACAATCAAATTGATTTGAATTCTCAAGTAGAGAATATCAAGAATGATATAACCAAGACTTTAAATGAATTAGATTTCAATATTAAACAAGAATTCAACAAATCTATAACGGAGTTTAACAAAAACCCATTAGTCAAGAAATTCTTTACACCAAGCAATAAATTGAAAGAAGATTTTTCAAGTAAATTAAACACTTTCTTCAAATTACCACAGGCACCTGTTCAAAAACAACATGTTTACGAAACTGAAGAAATCAATATCGCTGATCAATTAGGTTCCAATAGTTTTGAGTACTCTGAGTGCCATTACCTTGATTCGCCCAAGAAGGGTAAGAATACGATGTACAGTAATGGTAAATACATGGACATTAACAACAACAATTTGATCCTTGATGATTTGAACGAAGACGAAGAAGAAGAAAAAAAAGAGTATCTGGATGATACTTCTTTTGAAGGTGATGATGACGATATTGCGATTCCATTAGATATCTAAAAATATTAAATATAAGTCATGAAACGAACCCCCCACAAACAAAAATATACTAGGCATTTTTTTTTTTTATAAATTAGATAATAAATTTTATGTAAAAATCCACAACGTAATTCAAGTGTTGTATAACTAGACTAAACCCAACAGTTAAGCGATTGAAACGGCTGTGCTGCCCATTCTCTTTTGTTCTTCTTTCCCTATTTAATTTTCAGCTTTCAGTTTCAGCTTTAGTGACTCTCTTCCATCCTTGAAATTCATTCATTCCTCTTTGGGCACTTAGCCGCAACACGACCAACGCGTTTGGGCAAACCGGTCGTCTGCTCTTTTTGTGTTAAATCACTCACTTATTCAGTACAAACTTGTCTTTGTTCATCTGATTTGAGTGTCTATTTGCTAATATACTTTGCAAGCTCACAATGTATCAATGTACTCTGAATATGTAATTAATTTGGTTAAATATTTCGAAGAACTGGTCTAATAAGTGGTGAGACATGTAATTAATTATATACGCCTAAGTCATACATATTTTAACTAAAGTAAACCGGTTTCCATTTCTTCTCGCGTCGTGCGCATATCAAAGAAGTCCTTCAAGATAATAATAAAATAAAAGAGAGACAGGGTCACATTTGGGAGAGGCAGAAGCAAAAGCAGAAGAAGCCGAGAGGCTGGCGATAATGAAATGAATGAGCGGGTAATTCAACCGCTTATCCTAATTTAAACAGATCAGTCACTGTTAAATCCAACGTATCGAGATAGTTGTTGTAGATATATGTCAATGTCTTGTGATCTGGGGTTAAATAAGACGTTATTTAGAGTTGATACTTTTTAACACGTTCAAGTTTACGTTATTTAAAGTATGCAAAAATACATAAAAGATATTAATTAATTTAGTAAAGGTATTGTAATGTAAAAAACTGAATATTTAAATATTCAGTGAAAGGTCAAAAAAGATAAGATAAGTGAAAAATTAAAAAGGCACTAAGACAAAACATTTTTTTTTTAAGTATGTAAAAAAAAAGGTAACAAAATAATAAGTTTAATAAAGATTCAATTCATATTAAAATTGTGAAATTGAAGTTAATAAATTAATTTAAGCAGATTCTCTTTGGTATTCCTTAGACATATCAGCTTCTGGGATAGAACCACAAATGGTTTCAACCATAATACCGGTGACTAAGTATGGATCAATGTTAGAAGCTGGTCTTCTATCTTCGAAATATCCATAACCTTCAGCTTGAACAGATCTTGGGATTCTAACAGAAGCACCACGGTTAGCAACACCATATGAGAAAGTTTCCATAGAAGCGGTTTCATGTCTACCAGTTAATCTTTGAGCGTTATCAGCACCGTATAATGCAATATGTTCAGCATGTCTCTTGGATAATTTTTCAATAGCTTCTTCAATATGTTTCATACCACCTGGTTGTCTCATAGCTTCAGTAGAAACATTGGTATGACAACCAGCACCATTCCAATCACCCTTTAATGGCTTAGGATGGAAAGTGATCTTAACACCAAATTCTTCAGCAACTCTGTTTAAGATATAACGAGCTAACCATAATTCATCACCCATCTTAATACCTTCACATGGACCAACTTGGAATTCCCATTGAGAAGGCATAACTTCAGCGTTAATACCAGAAATGGTAATACCAGCATAAAGACAAGCTCTGTAATGAGCTTCAATGACATCTCTAGCGTAAACTTTACCAGTACCAACACCACAATAGTATGGACCTTGAGGAGCTGGGAAACCACCCTTTGGCCATGCGTAAATAGAACCATCAACAGCATCTAATAAAGTATATTCTTGTTCTAAACCAAACCAAACTTGTTCAGAAGCGTGAGCAGACATTAATTTATTAGCTTCATGTCTGTGGTTGAATTTGTTTGGAGTACCATCGTTATTCCAACATTCAGTTAAAACAATGATGTTATCACCCTTTCTAAAAGGATCTGGGTAAAATGCAACTGGTCTAATATAAACATCGGAGTTATCACCTGGAGCTTGACCAGTAGAAGAACCATCAAAGTTCCATTCTGGTAATTGGTCAACAGAGGTGATCTTACCGTTAAGAGTTCTACATTTAGATCTCATTTCACCGGAACCATCGATCCAGATGTATTCGGCCATGATCTTACCGTTTTGTGGTAAGTCTAAGTACTTAGCCAAAGTGGCAGTATGTTCTAAAATGGAGACCATTGTAAAAGTGTCTTTTGTGGTTTTTTTTTGGGTTGGGTTGAGGATTGTTGAGTTCTCAAAGAGGGATAATCTGAAAGAATTAGCCTTATCGAAGAAAGAAATCAAAAAGACAAAAGAAGGAAGAAAAAGGGGAGGATAAAGGAGAGTAGATAAAGAAGTATGTAGATATATATTTGAACGCATTTGCAGTCATTTCTTGGATAGTCGCCAGATTTCTTTTGCTTTTGCAATTTTGGATGGGAGCACATAGAAAAAACGTTTCCGGCCAGGTCGTGCGCGCGCGATGCTATTTAGCGCTCCTGCCGCATTTGGGAGTTTCCGCCAGTTCTTTGGGCTACCCAATGGGCGACGCGCAAGATAAGCGGTCCTTCTGGCCAAGCTGATTGGTACAAGGGAGCTGCCTGACGGAATGGAAGCGCGGTTGCCTGATTCGGCGAGACTGCCCATTTCGGCGGTCTTGGTGATGATGATTAGTGGGGTTGTTTGTACTGCAGGTATTACAATATTGAGTTTATTATCAGCTTATCAGTAGTAATTAATTAAGGGGATTGAGATGAATAAGTAAGTATATAGCTTAGCGTTTCGGTCCATTTCTCCCGGTATGTGGGTCTACACTTTATAAAAGGAAGGGAATCGAATACCGAGTTATGGAATTTACTAGATTCATGTTTATCTCCTTTGATCCAGTGGATCATCACTCAGATCTAACGTTGGTTAAGCTTATCTAGAGCGTGGATGTGTACGTGTACATATACCCTACAATCCTTTTGGATTAATTAATATGTATATAATATATATATATATATATATATATTAATCTAACATATCCTACATTTGTCCTAATCAACACTTTAATTGTAAACATTTCTTACATCTGTATCTCACCTTCAGGCTGTGCACGGTCTAGTTATACCATATATATATACATAAACCTAATTAAGTGTCTTTCAATTAACCAGGACTAAACTTACCATACTCGGATCTTGCCTATTTATTAGAAGTGTATTGGATGAAGTCATTGTATGTAAAGCGTAATAGTAGTACATTACAGACAAGTTAATTAGGACCGTGATTTGAATGATTTGTAAATACTTGATTTAAAACTTATCTCAAATTACGACTCTTGTATGATTACTGATTTACTAATAAGCCTTATAACGGTAATTGGTTATAGTTTCACAGCTGAATAAACAGATCAAGTAAAACATGGAAAGTGTGAAAATCCCAGAATTATCAATTAACAATCCCAGGCTTCATACCTAAATTGAGCACGATAACTTATAGAAAAGGCTTTGAAAAAAAAAAAATGGTAAATTTTGTATAATTGAATGTGTTCAATCCTGGTATACAACAAAATTTATATAAGTGATACGACAATTTGGGGGGGAACAACGGGACCCAGCGGTTTTAGTCTACACTATTAAGGCTGTGTACTGTAAGGATATGTTGTAATTCAAGCTTTAAACCCTAATTCTCTCTTCCCAAAATTAATTTAATAAGTTTAAGTTAATTTATATAAATCTATATATAAATAAGTACACAAAGACAATTATATAACGGGAAGTAGTATGCTACAATTACATAAGTAATACAGCGACAGCGCATCCAAATGAGGCAAATCCAAAGGTAACATAATCAAGATTTAAATTATTAGCACCTGCTGTAGAAGTTTCTGAAACAACAGCCGATGGAACAGAAGATAAAGAAGAAGAGGAAGCAATGGAAGAGGAACTTTTGGCAGATAAAGTAGAACTAGCAACTGCAGGGGCAGAAGAAATAACTGCAGTAGTTGAAGGGGAAGCAGAAACGACTATTGAACTCACAGATGTGACACCGGCAGTAGCAGCAGCATTAGCAGCATCTATTTCAGGCAATAATCTAGTAGAGTACCAAGGCAGGGCAGTAATTGCCGTAGCAAAATAGCTAGGGTCGATAGATACTTCAGATAATAAAGTAGTATATGAATCATCAGTATATGTTGTGATTTGAGTGAATAAGCCAATTAAAGCAGCAGGGAAAGAAAATGATTGGTTTTCAACAAGGAAAGTCTCGTATTGAGGTAAATTGGATTGGATATCGTTCAAGAGGACTTCTAAATCAATGTCTTCTTCAGAAGTAGAGTCGGCTGCTGAGGTGATTGAAACATAGATTGATAAAAGAGTAGCGAATGACAACTTCATTTTAAAGAATTTGACTTATTTAAAGAAAGAAGCCTACAAAGTATAGAGTATAAAGTAACAGAATGGATTACAGAAGAGAAACTTATTCTGAGAGATTACCAATGGGTATATATATATATATATATATATTACTTTTTCTTCATAACCAACTCCCATAAGTGGCAAAATGTACTAATTTCTTCCTTTCCCTTTAAACTCAATTCTGGAGCCCGAGATTATATTCAATTGGAGCGGCTATAATCCAAAAGCAGTTGCATTACATGGATATCAAGACAATTATGTATCCCATTTAGTCGTAGAAAGGGCAATGGTTGCAGGGTGGTGTATAATGCAAAAATTGGGGCATCTTTCCACGAAACATAGAGCTCGATCACTTAGGAAAGTCTAAAGGAGAAATCTACAACCACCGGTGTTAGTGGATTCGTATAAGTAAATGGTATGCTTATGGCCAATGGTATGATATTTATTAGAGGCTATGCAAGCTGAAATACAGTAATGTGACTATCTTCAGAGAGAGAGAGTAAAGTAAAAGGACAAAAAAGAAAGAAAAAAAAGAGCCCATCGGGAGATGTTCCTCGGGGACTGATATGGAGTGATATTTGCCAGTTAGAAACGATCACAAGGACAAACAAATGTTCATTCATAGACAGCTTGATTAGCTCTGCAGCCGTGGGACAATGATACAAGAGCACGCCTGTAGAATTCGTTCAGGGAGGTATCAGGGGCTCTTTCCCAACATCACAATATTGGGAAAAATAACGATTTACCTGGTATTCGGAGCCCTTCCTGAAACTGAAGAAAATTAGATGGCATTCTTCCATCCAGCATCACCAAGTGTGAATGACATGCCTCGGCAACTGAGCACAGAGAGTATACTAAACTACTGCTACAAGTGGACAGCATGTCTCTGTTGGGCATGCAATGGCCGCCCAGTGTAGTATAGTGTGATCTGATCCAAGCCTGTTGTTAGTCCCCGTGCCGTGATAATAATAATAACAATTGAGCTCTGCCGTTGAAAGGTTGATGTGCGGCGGGAGAGTGCACATGATTATGTTAGAGTATAACACTTGGTATGGGTGCACAGACCACTCCACACCTTTGGTGGGGGTGGTATACGACGAGTGTCGTATAACTTGTACTTGGGGAATATAGATAAGGAAATAGAGGAATATTTCCAATTAGCTTTACAGAGCTCAATGAATTGTTCTCTTGTTGCTCTTTTTATAAAAGCGATAAATCTTTTGCACTATTTCACAAACTCCTATTACTAAATGTCTACTGGAAGTTTAGCCGGAACAACGGTTAATTCCCTTGAAGAACAAAACTTTTCTTCTAGGACTGACAAAATTCAAGAGTCAATCAGCTCCAATTGGTCCAAACTATCCAGCTTTGATCCACAACTTGACAAGTTTTTCACTCAAAACCAGTCTCATATCTTGGTGGAAAATTCAACTATAAAGACAAATATCAAAAATTCTGTCTTAAAGCAAGACTCATCAAACAATAAAGAATGTTTATTTGGTACTCACCTGAGATCTACTAATTTATATAAGGATTTATTGAAAAGCGCCAAGAGCGACGTTAAACTGATTAACAATTTAAAGTTCTTGATCAATCCGAGAGAATTACTCTTGGTGCTAGGGAAACCAAAGACAACCAACTCACTACTATTACAGAAATTAGTAGAACATACACATTCATCATCTTCTCGTGGTATTCTTAGAACAAATATTCATTCAAATAATCAGTTAGTTTTCACACCTGAGATGGATGAACATTTCCCACATCTCACAGTAGACCAAACTATTCAATTTGCCATTAACTGTTCAGTCAACAAAAATAGCAACCTAACCAAAGAAGATAAACTATTCTTGAAAGATTTCTTTTTGGAATTATTTGAGATGTCGCATACAAAATCAACAAAAGTAGGTGATGAGTTTGTCAGAGGTGTCTCGGGTGGAGAACGGAAAAGAGTCTCTATAATTGAATCATTATTCACCAATGCTTCTTTTCACGCATTGGACAACTCTACTAAAGGTCTAGATTCATCAACTGCATTCAATTTTGTTTCTGTATTCAAGAAAATTTCTCAAGTATACGGCAAATCCTATGCAATGACATTGTACCAAGGTTCTCAAAACATTTATAACTTATTTGATAAAGTACTGATTTTATTTAATGGGCACCAAATATATTATGGTCCTGCCTCAAGCGTCGATAAGTACTTTGCCAAGTTGGGTATTTCCAAAATAAATGAGAGACAAACTACTTTAGAACTCGTAGATCTTATCATTGATGACTCAATTGTCTTTGAACATAAAACTTTGGTTTATGATCAGACCATTATAGATGAAATCCCTCGCACTCCACAACAATTTCACCAGTACTGGCTAAACAGTGAGTTGTTTACTACTTTACAAAATGAAATTGATTTATTCAAATCTACAAATAAAGGATACCAATTATTAACCACACAAGGTAGCAATGGATCACAAAAACGGTATACTGTTAGTTTATTAAGACAATTTCACTATTGTTTCAACAGAAATTTGAGAAACAATATCAATAATTACAAGTATTATCTCCTCCACATTACATCTCAATTGTTTTTGGCTATTTGTATTGGTACGTTGTTTCTAAGACTTGATATGACAACTCAAGGATCTTTTTCAAGAAGTTCCGTAATATTCTTTTGTCTCTTGTTATATACTTTCATGGCACTATCCGAGGTAAAGATGAATTTTGGCAATGGGCTAATCACACACCGACAATCTTCAGGTTACTGCTTTTACACCTCATCTATAGAAACTCTGTCTTCAGTTATTGCAAGTATACCTTTCCAAGCTGTGGGTATGTTTTTGTTTTTGATTGTGTTTTACTTTTTAACAAATATGAATGCCAACGCAGGGAATTTTTTTGCATTTTGGTTGTTTTTATTGACAGTAGATATCGCAACTTATATGATCTTCCATATGATTGCTAGATTATCCCCTAATATAGCATCATCTAACTCTATTGCCGGATTGGCACTCTTGTGGGTCTCGATGTATGCCTCTTATGTGATCCCCTTGCAGCTCATGCATCCATGGTTTAAATGGCTAGCCTACTTGAATCCAATAATGTATGGCTTTGAGGCACTGCTAACTATTCAACTCCATGGCCAGATCATGGACTGTTCAAGCGTTGTGCCATCAGGCACTTCGTTTTACAATAATGTTTCTTGGGATTATAAAGTATGCGCATGGCAAGGTGCCTCTTTGGGGAATGACTATGTGCGTGGTGACGAGTACTTGTCAGCAGCATATGAGTATAATTATTCCCATGTATGGAGAAACTTTGGTATAGTAGTTGGGTTTCTCGTCGGTCTGGCGATGATTGAAATGGTTGGCGTTGAATGGATATCGTATATGAAATCAGCTGTTAAGCATAAAGGTATTACTTTGTATTTTGTTGACAAGAAACAGGCAGCTAAAACAAATCATAACGTTTTACATGCAGAGATCAGTTTGAATGCAGTTGTAAAGCCAAATGGGTACAAGTCAGATATAAATAAAGAAGCCGACTTGACCAAAGAAACTAAGGAAACTCAGTCCAGCCCAGAGTCTACTGCTAGTTCATCAGTGTTTTATTGGAAAGATGTTAGTTATACTTTAGACAATGGAAAGGTATTATTAACTGATATGAACGGATATGTGAAACCAGGGGAAATGGTTGCACTCATGGGTGGGTCAGGAGCAGGTAAGACTACATTGCTAAATACGTTATGTCACAGGTTTGAGGAAGGTTCGATGACTGGAGACGTTTCATTGATTCAAACAAAACAATTAATTGGTTATGTTGAACAACAAGATATTTTACTTCCCCAGCTAACTGTCCGTGAACTATTCTTGCAAAGTGCAATGCTTAGAAGATCAGCTAATACTCCCAACACAGAAAAAGTCGCATATGTCGACCACATCATTGACCTACTTGATTTAAAGACTTTCCAAGACACCTTGGTGGGGGAATATTCAGTCGAGTCCAACACTGGGTTATCACTTGAGCAAAGAAAAAAAGTCTCCTTGGGGATTGAGTTAGTTGCTAAACCGTCAAGTGTACTTTTTGTAGATGAACCAACTTCAGGTTTGGATACTCAAAGTGCTTACAATATCATTAGAGTGTTGCGTAACATTGCAGACTCCGGGCAAGGCATTTTATGCACAATACATCAACCATCTCCTACTTTGCTAGATATGTTTAATAACTTGATCTTACTTCAAAAGGGTGGAAGACAAGTATATTATGGTCCAATCTCTGATGTCTTGCCGTATTTTGAACAGGAACCGCTGGTGAGTAGGAAATGTGGGGTAGCTGAAAATGTCGCTGAGTACATTATTGACATTACAGGTGTCAATAAAAGTGAGTCCAATGAATTAGATCCTGAAAAAATACTGGATAATCAAGGAGGAGTTGACTGGTGCAATAAATGGAAACAATCGCCTTTGTATGATTCTGCCTTGCGACAACTTAATGAATTTACACAAATGTCAACTGCAAATGACAATAAACCTCGTTTCCAACCAATTTCTTATGCTAAACAATTTCAAATCATCCTCAAGAGAACATCATATGAATTTTTCAGAAATTACCAGTACTTGCTTTCTAAGTTAGGTTTATTCATAATTTCAGGTCTTTTCATAGGTTTCACATTTTGGAAAACTAATTATGAAGTAGCTTCTTTACAAGCCACAATGTTTGCCGTGTTTATGGTTTTATGTTGTTGTGCCCCATTAATGCACCAAGTTCAAGATAGATGTGTCTTTTCCAAGAGTTTGTTTGAGCTCCGTGACTCCAAAACTAATTTGTATCATTGGTCTATTCTTCCATTAACCCAGATGCTCATGGAAATAACTGGCTCCATTGTGGGGGCTTCGCTATCGTATCTTTGCTTTTACTTTACATGGGGTATAAACAATATTTCATCAAGAGCAGGTGAATTTTACTTAAACTATGCTATTATGTTTCAGATTTATTACGTTACACTTGCCGTATTGTTACTTTACATGTCACCCAATGAACTGGTTTCTTCCTTATACGTCTCCGTGACTTTCTCCATCCTTGTTGTGTTCTCTGGAGCAATGCAACCATACCCTTTGATACCTTCCTTTTGGAAATACTTAGTCTACTACACTTCACCTGTGACATACTTCTTAGAATCACTTTTAACGATTCTTTTCCAAGACAGAAAGGTGGAATGTGCAGTTGGTGAACTAGTGCTATTGGCACCACCAATGGGATTAACGTGTGGAGAGTATTTACAAGATTATATCGATGATAACGGAGGGTACTTAATCACCGAGGATAGTGTTAGCTTCTGCTCTTATTGCTTCTATGCTAGTGGCCAAGAGTTCACCAAACAGTTACATATGTCTTACAGTAACATATGGCGTAATTTTGGTTTGTTCTGGCTTTATATTGTGTTTAATGTTGTGGCTTGCTTTATTTGTTATGGGTTGTTGCTGAAGTATCCGTTGGGTAAATCAATCAATAAAATGATTTCTAATTTAAGAAATAAAAAGGATTAATTTCATTTGCGTTTTGTTTCTATCCGTTTTGCTTTATTTAAATTCTATACTACATCTTTATATAAATTACACACAGAAGATTTCTCTTCTTTGGGATTGGTTCATTTATCTTCTTCAACTTTATCTTCAGTTGTATCCGGTTCTGGAGTATTAATATCAGCCTCTTTTTCCTCTTTGTTGTTATTAAACAACACTTGTCTATTAGCCTCTGCTATCTCCTTTTGCTTCCGAATATCCTCTTCTAATAAGTCTGAATTGAATACTCCTTCAACACCAATTCTTTCATTCGTCTGGTTAAACTTGATCCAATTACCAGTTTGACAACAGATTGTCATGGCTTTCCAGTTAATTGTATCTCTCTCCGCTTGCTTTTCCAAAATGTCTTCACTTGGCTCTGCAGAGTCTAGTTCTGAGTTTATACGGTACAAATCCATTCTATACGTGTCTAGTAAATCTTCCCTATCCAATTTCTGTCTCTTTAATCTATCCAATCCAGTCTCTGTTTTCCATAATTTGGATAATCTTGGAGTTCCCACAGCAAAGACATATGGTTTCTTGTGCTCATACACAGAACTCAAATATTCTTCAAGCTTACGTTTCTTGTCTGGGTTTTCATCGGTTTGTAACATATCAACTTTGAAAGATTTCAATTTCCATGATGTCCAGGATGATTCAACGTCTATGGTAGCATGCAGAAGCAATTGGTAAAATGTAGGGTCAACATCTCTTAGACGTGAAATGTAAAGTTGCTTCTGATCCCTAAGAATATCATACACACGATCATTAGTCAAGAATACAGGGGGTTTGAAAGTCTTAGATTTTTCATTGGGTTCTGTAATTCCTGCCTTTCTCAGAACTTCATTATAGTCCGATTCTCTTGAATGCTGTAAGTAATGGTTCATCATGATAATTTGTAACATCATAACTTTACGCGACTTATATTCTTTTACTTGTTTCATAAAAGCATTGGGAGATTGAATCCACTCGCATTCATATATCTTAGAGTCGTATTCTTTTCTCAAATACTCAAGTTCTTGAGGCGTGAGTTGGGTTGTTGTTGCTGTGGAGTCTTTAACTGTTTCAACATGCTGGTCTTTGTTCAAATCAAATAATACTCTCATTATACTTCTCATTAAGTCAAGTACAACTGATGTAGGTGGAAGACGGTATGCTTTACGATCTTGTGGTTTTATATTGAAATCCTTGATAATTTCATATGGGTCCTTGAGTGCGCAGCATAGAGCCATGTAATCATCATACAAAGTCTCTAAATTAGTGTACTGTATATCTCTTCTACTGCTTGATTTAGATGGTTTCATATACATCTTGCCATATGAATTAAAAGACCAATCTGCATTGCTAGTGACTTTATCGCTGAGACTCAAATGATTAGATATATACGTCCTGAATTTACCTGAAAAGATATCATTCTCCTTAAAGTTGGAAGTCAAACGGGGTAAGATATTATTAGCAGCTACAAGAAGAGTCTTACCTGGTGCTTTCTTACCTATAAGCATAGTTTCAGTTGCTATTAGATTTCTTCTCTCTTCACTTGACATATGAAAGAAGAAAGGTCCAAACTTCTTTGTGATAAATTCAACAGGGTACTCCGTAATAATAACCAGTATTATCTCCATCGGTACTGTAAGTGTACTGGCCTCATAACTGGTATATATGCACAGATCCAACACAATCAATGTGAACTTCAACAGTCCACCGTAACCGTCCTTCTCAGCGTTTATTAGACTAGATTCGCCATTCTTGTATGCTTCAAAAGTATCCAGTAAAATTGATTGGAAAACACCGTTTATTATAGTATTCCCCTGTGCATGTTCCTTCAAATCACTTATCAACTGTGTCATTCCCTTAGGGGCTGTTTGCGCCTTGTATATTCCATGTTCGAGTAATTGATCGTACTCGAGGTCATTATAAACATCTTTGACAACAGACTGGAGACTTGCCAAGTAGCTCAATTGAGTATCATAAGCATTCATACTAATATAAGACCCTTGCTATTGTGTGTAAAATAATTTATACTTATTTTACGGTATTCAATATAGTAAATACAGTAGAGTAGCATCTTGTATATCAGTACTTCTGATCGTGTTACATACATCTCTGGAAAGAAAAACCTACCTCAACTCTCAATTTACCCGGCCTGTTGAGATTTTCCCCACAAGTTGTGCAAACACGATTAATCGTCTTTCAAAGTCATTAGGAATACAGAGGTACATAAACGGAAACTAACTAACTGGCTATGGATTATGGAAATTATAAATTATAAATTGAGCGTAAATAATACAATGGCGGAATGTAAAGGAAAACAAAGAAAAAACACAAAAAACAATGTAACAATAAAAATGCAATAAAAGAAAAGTAAAAGAATAAATGAAGTAAACGTTACAAGTGAAAATTTAACAGACCTCAATGATTAAGTGTCGCTTGGAGAAGCTTATCATTTAACTCTTGTTGAAAAGATTCATTCAGAGTAACCGATGGATGGTTGTCTTTTTTATCTTGTGGAATTGTCAGACCCAAACCTTGCATAATTTCAGGATGACCTTGGTTAGCTAGTTCACTGGGAGTGATTACAACTGTATTGGCATTGATATCGTCCTCTATAATATCAGCCAAGGCACTCAGATCAACACTGGCCCTAGGAGTAGAAGAACTAAGATTTGTCTCATGATCATCGTTGTCGAGCCCGTTCAGTTTCTCCAAAGCCTTGGTCAACTCTTCTTTGTTCAATACTCCATCGATTTTATCATCAGAAGTTATATAACGTACACCTTCATCTGCTGAAAGCATCATCGTTTCATTATGATTCTTGATAAACTCTGCAAATTCTGTATCGACTTCATTTTCGGATTCAACGACTTTCACTAGATTGAAATTAAGTCCACTACTGTGCCTCTTCTTTGTATGGTCTTGATTAGTAGATTGGCCATTACCACTGGAGCTGGCAGCTAATGGTGACGATATGAATGGTTTAAATTTCTTCAAAGATGAAATACGACGGCTTGTCTCTTCTGATGATTTCTGGTTTTCTAAACTAGTGATTGTCTCTTTGTATAACTCCAACAAATTATTTAAATCTTCGTTAATCACTAACAAATTATCCAATTGATCTGTGGTCTTAGACATTTCAAGATAAGATAATTTGTTACTCAATTGGTCTATTGAGTTGATCAATTTAGAGTTCAAGCTACGATCTTCCTCCAATATATCAGAATAATCATAGTTGTTATTGGCATCATCGTGTAGTGTCTTGGGTGTTTTCGAATTGTTCAATGTTTGGTGATCGTTTAATTCATTAATGTAATTGGATATTATAGGGGTCAATGCATTGAATAAATTTATTAATAAGTATAATTTTGTCATCGTGGGTAAGTATGCCTTAGTGAAAGATGACGTTGAAGATGAGTTTCTAGAATCCATGCCGAATTTCTTTGTACAAATGTCATAGAAGAACCTGCTTCTATTTTGAGGATCACTGATAGTGATATAATCTTGCTGAATGGCGGGACTAATGGCGGGTTTGATTGTACTTTTAGTAAAGCTTTCCAAGAGTGAAAGAATGATACACATAAATATTTTTCTCATTGATTTGACATATTTCAAAAGCGAGTTCAAGTCTTCTGCTATTTTGAAATTGAGCAATTGATTACTGTTTCTTGTTTTTTCAAATTCCAATTTATTCATCGTTGGCGTTGCAGAAGCTGAAACGGATCTTAGTTTCAAAGGTTTCAGCATTCCTTCATCTTGATACCCGGTATCATATAAATCACATTGGTTCAACATATTGATGAATTTTAATTCATTTTTAGGATCATTGACTATATCAAGTTGATAAACCGTAAAATATTCTTCCAAGAGTTCCGGAATTGTGAATGGCAGGATATTTTTAATTCTCAAGTTGAATGTAATCATCAAAGTGTTCAATATACTCGTCACCAACAACTTATTTGCCTTCAAATAAGCCGGATTGGAGTGGTGAGAATAAGAAGGTCTATATAAATTAATGAATTTATTCTCATAACTCTTGATAGATCTTATACTTTTATTCACAAAATAATCCAGATTGTCCGTAAAGAGTATAAATTTGTCGATTCTATTCTTCATAGCTTGTAAGAATAACTTTAAAATGACTTCTTTGGCCTTTGAGTAGAGATTTATTAAGGATAATGCAATCAAGACAAGCAATTGCTTGTTTTTCTTAGTCTTGGACTTTGATTTGGCGTATTGGATCAAAGAACGTGCTAAAAATATGACTTTGAAAGAGTAAACAAAACTATAGTAGGGCAATTGATTGAATTCGTTAATAAATATTGTGTTTTGCAAACTAAATCTTGCCTTATGATCCTTCTCCTCGATAGTCAGACTAGAGTTTGCATCTCTGTATCTGTCATCATTCATTATGTTAGATGCAATTATGTCATATTTCAGTTTCTCAATTGTATTCTGAATCAATTGATCACAATTTAATATACTTTCTGTGTAATTTCCAATAGTTTGATCAGCAATATCTTTCAGTGTGACCGAATTAGAGAGGTAACCATCAAGGCTACTAACTTCAAATGGAATTTGCTGCTTTGTATTTAAGTTGAAATGTGGTTCGTGTGGATTTACATGAGTGAGTTCCTCGTCTTCGTTGGACCAATCCCTGTTGTATATATGATGGTATTTTCTGACAAGATTATTAGTGTTTTCATCAATAGTTGATGTAGTGGAACCGGAAGACAGAGACATTTCAAAATCGTCATCTATTCCCCAGTCAACTATAGTACCACCACCGTGTCCTTGACCTGTTGTAATAGGTGTGAATGTGTTTGTGCCTGTGCTAGGATGTCTGTTTATATTTGCGTGTTTATGTATTTGCAATTGTGCCTTGTGGATCTGGATTTCTCTTTCAAGCTGTTGTATCTGCAGCTGCTGCTGGAGAAAATGGTCTGATACAAGTGTGAAACTCGGCTCCAAATTCTGAGCATGCTGTGTATAGTTGTTCCCCCGGAGGTATGGCTTGTTATTATGATTCAGGGGCCGTACCTGGGAGTTCACGTGAAACCTTGATGATCGTGGCTGCTGGTTCCGTATGTGTAGCTCCAGTAAGGAGGAATTGAGGGTATTCCCTGCCATTGCGGACGCACGCTGGGGTAGGAGAAGTGGTGCTAGTGGCTAGAGTGACGTGTCAGAAGAATTGGCCAATGGATAAGTAGCAGAAAGAGAGGCAGATCTGGTGATATACGCCTGTGCTAGCTTTTAAACATAGTCTGCGGTTAAATCTGCGCTGTAAATTTTTGAGCTCACCGCCTGCTCGAAAGCGAAATCAAAACAAACGCCAAATTGTGCAGAATTGTTGTGTCTGATTTCTTTCAAAATGTGTTTGTCAGCCTGTGTGCACACCGATTAACTGGAGATTTGTTGATAGTGATAGCCAGTAAGGACATGTTCCAGTGAGTGGCAAAATTTGAAGTTGTATATGGCTTCTGAATGTGCACAGGATAGCGGTTTAAGATACTCAACCGCACGGTCAAATTGTCGTATGGAACACGCTATATCAGCTACCATGTATACAACAAATTAACTTCTTTAAACTATTGCAGTATATAGAGATATACTATCTCTGTTTTTAGTATATTTAATGATATAGCATGGATGGTACTGGTATAGGTATAGGTATAGGTATAGATATAGATCTTGTGTAAGCTGCATCCCACAATTATCAGACGCCCTAGAAAGTAGTCTTGTGACAAAGACTTCAAGCAGACTGGAGCTAATTATTACCTTAATTGCTTAACAAATGCAATACAATAGAACTGTTAAAACAATACCACTGTACTATAATAGTACCACTAGTTGAAGTCTATTTAACGATCTATCTATTCAATGCTAATACAAATGCTGAACACCCACTGCTTTAGTTAATATATTTTTAGTATATAGGTAATTCCCCAAAGTCACGTGCAATTCTCTTATCTTAAATATTTCAATTCCCGTCCCTTAGATAGCCCTCCACATTGGAAATTTCAAAATTTATATCTATAACTTCTTGACTATTTTCTTTCTAGATGTTGAAGGTTCACAAAAGTTTTTCTTTGATTTAACATTTTTAGAAAAGCATACTTTAGACTAGACATTTATAGATCTACTTTAGTGCCATGCCATCCATTGCTCAGCACTCTTCAGGCCCATCTTCGGACGCCGGAATCTCAATCCAGTCCTCTTCTGCCTTGTCAGCTGCTACTTCAGCTTCTCCATTCGGTTTACCTTTAGATCCTGCCCAGCTCAAGGGAACTGTTTTGACTTCTCCACATGTCTTGATCTCTGCTGCCGCATATGATTTGTCTAATCGTATCTTTACCTACGCTGCCCCAGGTGCTGACGCTCTTTTAGACTCTTCTGCTCAATTATGGAAAACTTTCCAACGTAAGAACTCTAATGGTGTTGTCCCTGAATTATCAAGATTACAAGTTAGATCAGGTGCTGCAAATCTTATTCTTGGCTACTTAAATGCAGCTAAGACTGAATCCCCAATTTCTGTCTTTGTCCCAGGTTCTGCTTTGTCCTACATGGCATCTGCTTTATCCAGTGCTAAGGCCAGTAACGTTCAATTACCATTGGCTTTCCAAGTTGCAGCTTTAAATTACGACTCTGAATCAAGTTCCTTAGTCTCAGACTACACTGGTCCTTTATCTGTTGCCAAGACATTATCATACTCTGTTATCACTCCATCTAATGCTTTGGAAGGTCAACATTTCACCATCTTATCATTAGCCTTGGCCAAGATCAACTACCCTGTCTTCAACTTGTACGATGGTCCTTCCTTCACTAGAACTAGTGGTACAATCCACAATGTCTTAGATTCAAACAAGGTTACCGAAGTCTATGACGCTTTGGTTAGCTCATTCAACACCAAGTTGACAGCATCTAATGTTTCTCCAATCACTAAAATGACTTTAGCCTTGGAAGAATTGAACTCTGTCTTAGGTACTTCTTACAAACCATTCGAGTACACCGGTCATGAACAACCACATACTGTCTTTGTCACTTATGGTTCTTCCGAATCTACTTTATTAGCCGGTTTAGTTAACAAGTTGGTCTCTACTGCAGGTGTCCCAATCGGTGCTGTTTCTATTAAGGTTCCATTACCATTTGACTCTGCTTCTTTCTCAGCTTCTATCCCAGATTCTACTAGAACCATTGTCGTCATCTCTCAATCTTTGAACGATATCAGCTCTTTGAAAGCAGACGTCTCTGCTGCTTTGTTCATGGAAAGAGGTTTTGGTAATTGTCCTACTGTTACTGATTTCACTTATCATCCATCAACTGTTGTTGACTCAACTAAATTAGAATCTGTCATTGCAGCTTACGTTGTCATTCCTCAACAAGACACATCTGCTACTTACTCCGGTTCTAAGTTTGCCTTTTGGTCTTCAGACTCTTCCAAATTTGTCGACTTACCTTCCAAATTGGCTCATACTTTGTCCTTAGTTCCTGATTTAAACGTCAAATACCGTGCCAAGTATGACAACATTGCTGAGGCAGGTGTCTTGTACGCCGAAGTTAATGTCGGTGGAATCCCATCTGATAAGGCAAGCGTTGCCGTCGTTGGCTCTTCTTCTTTGTTCAATGTCTTTGACATTGCTGAATCAGTCAAGGAAAACTCCACTATCATTGTTATCTCCGAATCCAAGTTAGAAGATGTCGAGAAGTTTACCGATTCTTTACCTATCCCATTCAAGAAATCTTTAGCTGCCAAGAACATCAAATTACAAATTGTTGACTTGGAAACTATTGGAGAAGAAGAAGCTACTCAAGGACGTACTCCTTCTATTGCTATCCAAGTTGCATTCTGGCAAGCCGCTTACCCAGCTTTAACCATTGCTGATATTGTCACCAAAGTTTTACAATTCTTTGGTTCTGAAGCTGAATTATTAGCTGTTGTCATCAACACTCTTGTTACTAAGATTATCGAAACTGGTATCAAATCCATTACTGTTTCTCCAGAATGGGTCTCTTTGAAACAAGAACCAAAGGAAGGTGAAGAAGAAGTTGCTGAAGAAGTCCAATTACCATCCCAAGTCGTTGAGACTGCATTTGCTGCTAACCCACGTGAAGCCGATGTTGCAGATGGTACTTCTGTTAGCTCCAAGTTTGAATTAGCCAAAAAATTAGTCTTCAAGGAATCCTACCAAACTACCAACTCTTTACGTCCTGACTTACCAGTTCGTAACTTCGTTGTCAAGGTTCAAGAAAACAGAAGATTGACTCCAGCTGAATACGACCGTAATATCTTCCACATTGAATTTGATATCACCGGTACTGGATTAACTTACGACATTGGTGAAGCATTAGGTGTCCATGGTAGAAATAACCCTGAATTAGTTGAAGAATTTATCAAGTTTTACGGTATCAACGGTGATGATCTTGTCGAAGTTGTTTCTCGTGACGATTCTTCTATTGTTGAGACCAGAACTATTCGTCAAGCCTTTATTGAAAACCTTGATTTGTTAGGTAAGCCACCTAAGAGATTCTACGAAGGTTTAGCTACCTTTGCCACTGATGACAAGGACAAGGCTGAATTAGAGAAGATTGCTTCTGCTGAAGGTGCATCTATCTTGAAGAAGTACCAAGACGAAGAATTCTACTCCTACGCTGATATCTTTGAATTGTACCCATCTGCCAGACCATCTGCTGAAGACTTAGTTCAATTGATTGCTCCTTTGAAACGTCGTGAATACTCTATCGCTTCTTCTCAAAAGATGCACAACAACGCCGTTCACTTATTGATTGTCGTCGTTGACTGGGTCGATAAGAGAGGCCGTTACAGATTCGGTCACTGTTCCAGATACTTATCCCAATTAGCAATTGGTTCTGAATTAGTTGTTTCTGTTAAGCCATCTGTCATGAAGTTACCTCCATTAACCACCCAACCTATTGTTATGGCTGGTTTAGGTACTGGTTTAGCTCCATTCAAGGCCTTTGTTGAAGAAAGAATTGTTCAAAAGCAACAAGGTCACGAGATCGGTGAAATTTACCTTTACATGGGTTCAAGACATCGTAAGGAAGAATACTTGTATGGTGAACTATGGGAAGCTTATTTGGATGCTGGTATTATGACTCATGTTGGTGCTGCATTCTCTAGAGATCAACCTGAAAAGATTTACATCCAAGACAAGATCAGAAGCGACTTGGAAGAATTAACCGATGCTATTACTACTAAGAACGGTTCTTTCTACTTATGTGGTCCTACCTGGCCTGTTCCAGATATTACTGCTTGTTTGGAAGATATCTTGACTAACGACGCTCAAAGAAGAAACGCCAAGATTGACGCTGCTCATGAAGTCGAAGAAATGAAGGAAACTGGTAGATACGTCTTAGAAGTTTATTAGACATGTCTCTCTATATATATTTATATAAATTTAATTAATTGTATTCCTTAATAAAAAGATTCCATAGAATATTGTCTATCACGATTAAGTTTTATAAATAAATATTTAACTCTGTAAAAAAAAAGAGTATATATACACAGTATTATAGAATTAAAAGTGGTTGTAATTATATATACAAGAAATGCTTTCAAAACAACCAGTATCTATTTTTTAAATTTTTTTTTCCCTTCATTTTTCCTGTCACTCGTTCATAATTTAATAAGTTCTTCGTAAATACACCATGCAATACCAGCACTAGCTGCCTTTCTGATAAGTCTAAGACTTACACCATCAAACAATCTTCCCCATCCTGAATTAGAAACTAATGACTTAAATGTCTGATTGAATGACCTATATTTAGTTGGGTTCAATTGCATACATGTCTTAATGGTATCAAAGGGAGCCGTCACTATTGTCGCCAATGAGGCTGCACTGACTGCAGATATGGAATTTATGATTGCTGATTTGGAGGTATTGAATAATGTAGGGTTGGTGTTGATGTTGATATTGATAGGGAGATCGAGATCGGTTTTTGGTTTCAAATATGGAAGCAAAACTTTCAACTGCTCATAGAATAATATATACAGACCTGCATATGGAGCATCTCTTGCAGCGGTAGCGCCAAACCCTGTAAAGAATCCCGTGATTCCTTCTGTTCTATATATGCTCTTTGAAGCATCCCATAATGATGAATAATTATACATGTTAGATTCAAAACGTACTTTTAAAATTGTAATGGGCATGGTTAAAAACCCTACAGCTGTTCTGGCAACCATACCTGAGGTCAAGTTCTCCATTGCAGAAAGTTTCGGTAACGTCGAAGACGACTTGGCTAAACTTGTTACTCCATTAGTTGTTGAAGTGGTCGACTTTATCTCAGCTAACCATGATCTCATGAAGTTCAATGAGGTCAAATAAAGACCACTTCCAATTGATGTTCTTAAAGCACTGGGTAATGTACCTCTCCATAGCTGTGTCACACTATTGAGATCTTTAAATACGGTTCTGATAGAGCTATTCGAAGATTGTTGCACTCTAGTTTTGATTAAATCCAAAGGCTGGAGAAATACAGCTGACGTCAATCCACCTGCGAATCCAGCGCCGAGATGGCGTGAAACTTTTTTGTTTTCTGGCATGTGCAATTCTATAAATCAATGGAAAAGACACAAACGTAATCTAATCCAATAATTTACAATTGACTAAAGCATGCGCTGGTGCATTGAATGAAGTTATATGGGTAAGCACCTTGCCTCTCCTCCAATTGGTTTATACATATTATTGCTATTCAAAACTTTTCTCGACGCGTCGATTCCCCGGACTTACTGATGACTATGACTAACCCGTTTCCTTCATACTTAGTTGTCTTAGAGCATGAAGGAGAAAGAGTGGGTTCAATTGAAAGGATGTGGGGTTATATATATCAGTACATGCCTCCTCGGAATTTGACGGTCTGCCTATTATACACGCAATAATTTCGTTTCCCGGGAGTAAGGTAGAATAAACTTGAACCTCTCGATCGAAACAACAAGAATTGTCCTGTTTCACCCATTTCCAATCTGTAAAAAATGTTAGAGGCTTTGAATCATTGTGTTGGGTGCATAATTTTTCATTTTCTTTTAACTGTTTTATGTTCAAAAATTCGTAATTGTGCAACTCATCTTTCAATCCAATGCCTTTATATTTTGTGTAGCTTTCTTTCAAAGCCCAAAACTGACTAAGAAATTTCAATTTTGCATCTCTTGTACGCAAAGATGGATTGGAATCATTGAATAATGTATCCAAGAAAACTCTCTCTTTTTCTGTAAAAATACCCTTGAACTCAGTTTTGTAAAAATCAGAAAGGTCAGAGATTTGAAAATTATCGATATCTTTTGGATTAGCTAAGTCAACACCGATCTCTGTAAACTTCCCACTGAAGTCAATGGCCAAAGATACCACGCCATCTTCATCAGATAAATTAAATGCATAATTCCTGTCTTTCAAATAGGGTTTACCGTAACTGCCATACCCAAACTCGATCTGATCCCAGATATCAAAAGACTTCTCATATATGCAGATTACAAATTTGACTAAAACCGCATTGAACAGTGATAAGTACTTTGTATCTTTGAATTTCTTGTTTGTAATGACAACCTGCCTTTTGAGACTCAATAATCGCATTATCATCTCCCAATTGAACGAATCACTTAAGAAATCATCTACTTCGTTTCCTTGGTCTTTCAAATCAACATAAAAGAAAAACAGGGTAGGAGTGATGGATATTTGTTTCATAAAATCATGAAAAAAGTCAATGATTTGCAATCCAGCATAATGGATATCCTCTAAACCGTTCATCAAACTTTATCTAATATTCAGCAGTAGTTCTGTCTGATTGTCAAAAGTGGACAAGAAAAGATAATTAAGATCTGAATAAGCTTTGACTCACTTATCTATCTAAGTTTAAAGTCTGCAGAATCTCAAGGCTGTGTTACTTAATTTCAAATTAAACTAATTTACCCCAGAAAAACTAACAAAAGACATTTTTTTATATATTTCTGATACAAAATGGTTATTTAACTAATAATGATAAAAACTGAGGAAAATGAAACATAAGGCGGGGGTAAAAAATAAAACGCCATAAAACTCAAAGGCGAAAAAGGATCATTCTAAACTCGTCTAGGAGAAGATGACACGGTAAGTTGAGATTTCAAAAGCTCTAGATTCAATATCAAAGCTATTGCTTTCGGCGTCATAAGGAATATCAATGATCTCTTCCTCCAAGATATTGGTTTTCAAGACTTTGCATATAGGTAAAGAACTCTTAATCTTAGCGGTTGCTTTACCTCCTAACGCCTCATAGACTCTCAAAATGGCAGTCTGATGTTTAGTGAACTTCTTAGCGATTGAAGTCACTTCAGCATTGATATCTGCATCATCTTCACCACGCTTAACATTACTCAAGATCAAGTTAGAATCACCTGAGATATCAAACAAATCAGAGACAGCTGCAACATATGTGGTGTCTGGTAAGTAAACACCTTGAGATCTATCGTTAAACTCCCAACCTGCTTTAACGGTGTCAACACCTAATGGGCCCTTGTGAGGGTAAAGAGCATACTTGAAATGGTGATCTCCAATATCAGCGTGTGCATCTGGATACTTTGGTGATCTGATGAGAGAAAGCCTCATTAAATTACCATGCACGGAGAAACCATACTTACAGTCATTCAAAATGGAAACACCGTAATTGAAATCAGAATAATCTGCAAACTTGTGAGAGCAGACTTCAAACTTAGCTGTATCCCATGAAGTGTTGAAATGAGTTGGTCTCTTGGTAAGACCGAATTGGGTTTCATAATTGGCGAATTCTTCGTTAATTGTAACAGGGAATTCAACTTTCAAGAACTTGTAAGTTTCATCCCAATGAACATCACATTCAAAGACTAACATGGATGGAGAATCAATGTCCTTCAAACCGTCAAGTGAGATAATGGTACTGATTGTACTGGTGTTGGATAACTTATGTTGAACTCTGATAGATGATCTGATAGGTCCTTCATCTACAATTTCAACCTTGATTGAAGATTCAATGTATCTGTAAGTATCCAATGAGTATAACTCTGTATCCCAAGCAGGGAAATTCAATGGTGCATCAGAAAACATAACAAATTGGTTACCACCTAAAGAGTTACGACCAGTCTTCGATAGATCAATAATTTCACGTTTGTTAATAATATCATATAAACTAGTAATAACACCATTAGTATTGATCTTGGCCTTCAACTTACCATTAGACAAGACAAAAATGTCTTCTTCTTTAGTGATGGAAGATGGATACTTGATTTTTGCAGTAGGAACCAATTTCATGAATGAGTTACCACCATTAATACCGTCTTCTTCCTCTGCACAGTCATCTGTAGCAAATAAGAAATGCTTACCAGGAACATCACGAGCTTCTATAACAATCTCTCTTTTCCATGGGAAAGTATTCAACTTAACTGAATTACTCAAGACATTAATATTGAAATCGGTAGTATGGTTCAGACCCAAAGCAAATGATGCTTCTTCAATCATAGATTCCTCTGTCTTGATGACTTTAGTTAAAGTTGGCCAAACCTCATCTCTGTAAACGTCTTCAATACAAGAACCAGGTAGCATATCATGGAACTGGCATAAACAGATATCTTCCCATAAGCTTTGAATCTTAGAATGAGGGTATGTGTAAGATCCCTTGGAGGTAATGGATGCTTTTGTAGCCAAATATTCCAAATCTCTCATCAACATTTCTGCTGTTCTCATCATATATTTCACCTTGGCTTGAGTGGTGTAAGTACCTCTGTGGTATTCCAAGTATAACTCACCTTTCCAAGTGGGGAAAGTTTTACCACCTTTTGTGTTTTTTCTAAGGTTATTGTAGAAATCAGTGACGCTATTACCGACTTTAACTAGTGGCATATCACCACCTACGGTATTAGCAAGACCTCTAATACGACGTAACTTTTCCAGCATTTCAGGAGATGGACCTCCTCCACCATCACCATGACCGTATAACAACATACCTGTTTGGTCATTGTATAAGTTATGATGTTGGAAAATCGATCTTCTTACATCACCAAAGTTAGCAGATGCCGTGTATGTATTAGCCGGAGGCATATGACATAAGACTTGAGAGCCATCTATAGCAACCCAATTAAAAGTATTATGAGGGAAAGTGTTGATATTATTCCAAGACAATTTTTGGGTTAGGAAGTTTGGCATGTTAGCCAATCTACATAGTTGAGGAATTTGAGTAGAATAACCAAAAGTATCGGGTAACCAAAAAGTATCTGACATGAATCCAAAGTTATCCAAAAAGAATCTTTGACCTAATAAAAATTGACGAACCAAAGACTCACCTGATGGCATATTGGTATCATTTTCAACCCAAGAACCACCAACAGGAATGAATTGTTGTTCCTTAACCTTTTGCTTAACTTCAGCATAAGTCTCTGGATGTTGTTCCTTTAACCATTTGAACTGTTGTGCTTGAGAAGTAGCAAAAACGTATTCTGGGTATTGTTCCATGATTCTAATTTGCGTAATCCAAGAACGAACAATCTTACGCATACTTTCATGCCATGGCCATAACCAAGCTGTATCAATATGACAATTACCAATAGCGTAAACTGAAATAGGTAATTTAGTGGTACTGTCATCATATACGGCTTCACTTTCAAAATCTTCACCAAGATATTCTCGAGCGATTTCACGACACTTGTTAATGGATTTCACGTCTTCTGGGTCAAATGCATCCATGATACGAATACAAACTTCTCTGGCATGATGCTTTTGAGGACCTGTAATTTCTCTAGCAGAATCACCAATCATCCAGAAATCCCAATATAAAGCTCTTGCTTGCAGATTAGGTAGCACAAGATCGGCAGAGGCTAATCTATAACCATTTGCCGGGTTACCAAACATACCATTACAAGCCATTTCAAGGTAAAATTCATGTTCTTTACTATCTTCATACCAGCTTTTTGGGATAGTGAATTCAGTACGTTCACCACCACCTGTCAAAGCCTGAATTGGAGTACCATCGGCATCATAGACTAAACCTTCGTTGTTTGCATCCCAGTGCAACAAGACTTTCTCCTCCTTGGCCCAAGATTCAGGAACTTTGAAATAAATGTGGAACCAATGAGTAGCCCAACCAGGACCAAAATTATCACCCTTTCTTGCCTTCTTGAAATTAGGCAACTCTGAAGGAATCACATCTTTAAACAAAGGTCTCGATAAATTGGGTGTTTGCCACTGGGTCATTTCGATATAACCTGTCTCGGCGAAAATATCCGTTTCAGCAGGTTTACCATTATCGATTCTAGCCTTGTCATAAAACTTGGGCAACATTAAATTTTTGTAACCGCCACCATCATCAATGAATTGGCGCAATCTACCTTCATAGATAGAATCAACAGGTTTAAAAATGGGGTCTTTGTTTAATTGTGGATAATCGTATCCTTGGGAATGCGGATTAGCATATCTGGGGTAATTATTGTACGAGGCCATTTGTTCAGTTTTGTAGAAGGAACAATCCGGCTGTTCAAGAGTGCGACTATAGCAATTAATTATAAATAGCAATGTCAATTGAGCCAGTAGAAGCGATAATTGTAGTAATAAAATGGTATATAATACCACTGAAAAGAAGAATAGATGGGGTAGAAAAGAGTTACACTAAAGAGCTGTCCTTATTCCCTCGAGCCCCGGTGGCTTGCTTATCTGTACCATCTATCTATATGAGCACATTAACTCAACAGAGTGTCCAGGTACACTATACTGGCGTACTTTAGTTGATCCATAGAATGGTAGAAGCTTTACTGTAATTATGTTCCTATTCAAGCAAGCATCTCCACAAATTGGGACAAGGTAAAACTGCAACTCTTTCTAGCCATACAAGACACCCCACCCTCTCTATATAATAAACAGTAATCTCCATATACAACACTCTATAGTGTCGTGCTAAGTTTATTACCCTGTCACGTGTTTGCCATTCTGCCCATACTTAGAGAAATGGCTTAGAGAGAGGAGATGATCAGAACAGAACATAACAGCGCAGATCGTAATTTATGGCGCCTTCTGACAGCTTGAATTTTGGCTTTATTACTCTAGGTAGCTTTTATTACGCCGTATACACATATCAGCTACTCGCAGCTCATACTTTCCAATCCCATATCCTTTCAAGTTCAGTCATGTCCGCAGAGTATACTCCCGAACAGAGTGAGATAGTGCGCAAGATCTTGGGCTTTGAAAAATCGGAGTACTACAGGATTCTCCACGTCGAGAAGAAGGCTTCCGAAGTAGAGATTAAGAAATCATATAGAAAGCTTGCTATCAAGCTCCATCCGGACAAGAACAAGCACCCCAACGCATCAGAGGCATTCAAGAAGCTGGCAAAGGCTTTTGAAGTGCTGGGTGATGAATCAAAGAGAAGAATATACGATCAAACTGGTTACGATCCAGACTCAAGACAGGCCGCCGGAGGATTTGGTGGTGCCGGCGCAGGTGCTGGAGGACCCGGAGCTGGTTTCCCAGGGTTCCAAGGTTTCCCTGCTGGTGGCCACCCATTCATGAACATGAACATGAACGGTCAGCCTGGTTTTGAAAACGATCTTTTTAACTTTTTATTCAGTCAAGGTGCAGGTGGCGCTTCATTTGGTGGTAATGGATTTACTTTCAACTTTGGTGGTATGCCAGGTACAAATCCATTCATGTATCAAGATTCCAACTTAAGAAGAAGAAGAAGACCAAATCAAGCTGGTAATAGAAACCCCAATGCAACTAATGGAACTACAGGTAATGAGGCGAACCCAGACACAAGTCTCCTGGGTATATTGAAACAGTTGAGTCCATTCTTGATTATACTTATACCATGGTTATTTGGTATCCTCTTAGGTGACTCCAATGGTAACTCATTACCTAAATTCAGTTTTGAAGCTCAACCTGCTTACTCAGTAGAGAAATATACACCAAGATATAACGTCCCATACTATATTGATGAAGCTGCTAATGCAAAATACAATACACCAAGCACATCTAGACAATTAGGAAACAAAGTGGAGAAGATATACGTTAATGATTTAACCAATAAATGTAATAGAGAGGAAAGATTTAGACAACAGATGATACAGGATAGTTATGGTTGGTTCTTCCCGGATAATGAGAAATTACAGCAGGCGCAGAATTTACCTATGGCTAGTTGTAATAGACTCAGAGAACTTAATTTACTTTAAAACTCATTCATCAATCTAATCATTTGAACTCATCAAAAAAAAAACGGGCCAAGCTCAAAACTAAGCATACTCATACTCATAATCATAATAACCACAAGCTCTCTAATGTGTATACTCAAACTTCACTTACCCCAACTCCTAGCTTTTAGACACAGATAGACTCTCTTGTTTGATCTTCCATTTTTTCATTCAGTTATATAATATATATAATACATACAACAGTCATATACTAGTAATACTAGTACTAATAATAATAATAATAATAATAATAATACTAATACTAATTAATTAAATTTAAAAAAATCAACTTTAAACTAATCCAGTATACCTGCTATGCATTTAGTATTACTTTCCGCTTTGGGCAATCGCAGCCGGACATTAGCGCGTTCTCCTTTTCAAGTATACTCAGGAGTAATTTGATAATGATCAACTCCGCTTTAATTATTAATAGTATTTTTTTTTGTTGTCACTATTCATTTTTATTCCAGTGGTACACTCTTTATCCCTAGTATCAGCATATAATTATTAACACATGAACACAAACAACGGAACAGCCATGCAAGTAGCCCAAGCAGTGCCCGCTGCTGGGCTTAGAGAGGATTTGATTGCTAATGCAGTAGAATTCTTGGTTGATAAATCTATTGCTAGTTCTCCGCTAGCTAAAAAGATCGAGTTTATTGAGTCAAAGGGACTTACTCAGGAGGAAATCCAAGAGGCTCTCACAAGGGCTCAGACTGGTTTTACTCAAGGAAGTAGCTCTACTGCAAGAAGTACCAATACTACAAATACCAATACTGCGTTATCACATGCCCCACCACCTCCTTTACCAGATTACTATTATAACGCACCACCATTACCTGAAAGAGACTGGAAAGACTATTTTGTCATAGCTACAGCAGCAGCAGGTGTGACGTATGGAATGTATCAGATTGTCAAGAGATATGTTGTCCCTAAGATCATCCCTCCCTCCAAGACAGAGATAGAGAATGATAAAGAAGCCATCTCACTTGAATTCAATAGAATCGAGAAATTACTGGAATCTTTTGAAAAACAACAGATAGATTTTTACGAGAAACAAGAAGTCAAGTCTAATAAACTCGATGAGACCTTAAATGAAATTGACGAGATAATTAATCGTACTAATGAAAAGAATTTAAGCAATGAAGAGACATTGAAATATTTGAAATTAGAAATTGAAAATATCAAAAACATTTTGATGAAATCTTTAGATTCACAAAAATCCACTTTGACTCAAGAATTAACTCATTTAGAGACCGATTTGAACGATTTGAAATTCCAGTTAAAGCACTTATCGATGAACAGTGCTAGTAATAGCAACCTCAAAGGTAATCAGTTATCAACACCACCTTCTGAACAAATAACCAAACCTGACTTGAGTACAGTATCAACTGGAAGCAGTTCCAATTCTATAACTTCTGTTGCACAACAAGAAGCAAAAGCTAGTCTTTTGAACTTGAATATCCCACCAGCTACTTCTGTACCTAGTCTGAAAGATATATTGCAAAAAGAGAAGGTAAAGACATTAAACGAGTCGCCATTTAGTAGTTCCAAATCAGAATCTCCGGTACCCTCAGTCGAATCGTCATCATCTCAACCTGCCTCTTCGTCAAAGAAAGGTATTCCAGCTTGGCAATTAGCTGCTTGATTCAAGTTTATTATTCTATTCCTGCTTCTATAATTTAGTATAATATAACATAATATATTTATTTCTTTTTCTGTTTAATATTGTAAACCTAACATATATTTAATTTTGTATGTATCCTTCCCCTATTCCCATTTACCATTTAGACCAATCTACTCCATTGCTGGGTGGCATTTTACCGATACCTGACTCGCCGTCACCTTGCTCGGAACTGCCCTGAGTTGAATTATTCGTTCTATCCCCATTATTTGTTGCTGTATTTAAAAAAAACGAATTGAAGGTACTATTACCGCTTGTTATCTTTGTAAGATCATCAAACCCTGTAGATGTGTTGGTATTGGTATTAGTGTTCCAAATATTAGATATAGGATTGCTTAATGTCGCAGACATTGGTGGTGTGGCTAATCCATCCAAGTTACTTGTATTAAACCCTTGAAGTGGTGTAGTTGCTCCAGTGGGAGATAAACTTTGACTGTTATTTGACAGTTGACCGTAGTTACTCGAGGCAAGTTGTGGGAATCTGGTAAATGCATTAGAATTCCCGTTTCCTAGTGTTGGTTCCAACAAGGGTGATAATAAAGTTGTCAAATTTGACGTTGAGGAGGCCATCAACGGTGAGCTGAACCCTGATGATGTTGATGTATTGAGAATGTGGTGTCCACTTATGATATCCGAGGGAGACGAGTGTGATCTAGATAATGGAGTTTCAAACAAAAGTCTATGATTTGAAGGATCGGGATTTTTCATTGGATTCAGAGGGACATTATGCTGCTGCTGTTGTTGTTGTTGAACGTTGAAATTTAGTGAATCTTGTATAAATGATGAAGGTTGTGAATGTGGATTAGTTTCTTGGATCTTCTGTTGTTGATATGGAAAATAAGTATTGTTATTATGAATATGGTTACCATCACTGTTTCTATTACGTTGATTTGTACAATTAGAGACAAATCTCTTTGAATGTAATTTCTTCTGATACTGATTGAAGTTATTATAATGATTATTTCCATTAGGATTGAAGTTATAGATGAAATTCCCATTAGGGTGTTTACTCGAGAGTGGAGGTTGACCATTATACTCTGCCATTAAGCTAATACAAGCATCAATTTCTTGTAACTGGTACAAGAAGGCAGTTGATTCAACAGAATTTGGTGTTTGATCCGATTCATTGGAATTTGTCACTACATGGGGGTGGTCTTCTTCAATAATGTATCTCGTGATATGATTATTTGTCTTGTTACCGTCCAGTACAGCATCACTTCTTTGAGGAAAAAGTGCAGAAGACATTTTTTGGTGTTTCAGATTATGACTAGAGTAATTTATAGGTATAATTTAGTTGTTTATAGAAAGTAGATGTGCAATCACTGTTATCAAGACATCTCCACATTATCGGGTTACAACTTATTTGCTATACTATGCCAAAAGGGGGGTTGTAACATGCGCGTCGATCGACCTTTCCGAAGCATTTTATAATTAACTATTAAATGTATATAACCACAGCATTAGATGATGTCTCTGTGTACTAGGATTGTACTTTGCTATCCTTCAGACAACAATTTCACTGTTTGAGCAACAACTGACAATATATACATTGATTATTTCAAAAATCAATGACCAGTAACAAAAGTAACCTTCATGTATATAGTTATCTATTTATTTTTTTCCTTTCTCCGGGTAACTCAATTTTCACGACTTTGATACCTTGTCGCGTGTTCTTGATAATTAGAGAGAACGTTGTTTGGGAAGAGTAGTACAGTGCTATGGGACAGTGGACAGAAAGTCGTGGTTCAGTACAGTTCCATAAAGTATACAGCATTCATTGTAGCTACCAATTCCTTACCAATTGCACTCCCCCGCCCAGCTGCCCACAAGTACTTCCCAGCACTTCTCAGTACTCCCGTCCCGTCCAGTCAGTACTTAGCAGGAGAGCCGGTCGGTGGGTTGTGCGACAACGAGAGCCACGAACAAAATAGAAAGAAAGAGAGAGAGAGAGCATTGCTGGAGGAGCCGACAAGAGCAGCAGGCACACAGCACAGCTTAGACTCTTTGCAAGGATACCCACTAGACTCTGCACACTCTGGTAAGAATAACACGTTTTACCACTCAGCACACCAGCACATTGACCGATTAATTGGCAGATCCACACGTATTAACCTGCATCGATTGATTAGCTAAAGAGCTGTGCACAGAATATAGTACACCAGAACAGATCTTAAAAGCAAATTTGCAATTACAGGAATTCCCACCAAACCTTTAAGCCCGTTGCTGAATAATCACACTGAACAGTATTTATTAAAGGATACAGGACGGACTTCACAAAGAATCCACGTCCCAGTCATATAATTATTCATAAACTACACGTCTGCATCTGATCTGATCCACTCACATTAGTGAAAAATGGATCAAGACCACCAGGGCCAACACCAAAACGCCGGCTCTGAAACAACCATGGCGCCTCCAAATGGATCCCCTCCTTCACACAATAATCACAGAGTATGTTTTACTTCTATTATAACTAATTTACATAATTATTACACAGTTACTAACAAATTATCTCCATTTTTTTTTTTTGTTTGTTTGTTTTAGATGTCCATCTCATCAATGCTAACAGACTCGAATACCGAAAGTCAACAGGCACCACCACCTACACCAAATTTCACAAATAAACTCCAGAGTCTGCTCAATTCCAATGACTTACCTCCTCAGCCAGGATGTATACTGGACAAAAGACCAGTTATTGGCAACCTCATAAACGGCTCTGGAGATTACGTAGATCACGAGAATGATTCCGAGAATCATCTTCATAATCCTAATAACGGCAATGGTAATTCTCTTGCTACCGCTGAAATTAGCATTCCTTATAAACCCACATTACAAGATTACCAAAACCTAAGTGCAGACCAATTGTATGCCAACTTTAAGCAAAGAACAAAGGCCATTGTCGATTTAGACTCTATCTCAATGACTGATGTTAACAAACTGAAATTCTTGGAGAACGAATTCCAAATCTTAACTTACCCCAATGGTGTATACGTCAACAATAAGTTCATTGATCAATTGAAAAATTATCTATTATTGAAAGACAACAAAATGCTAGATAAATTAATCAAGAGAGAAAAGACAATTTCTCAAGATTCAAATAATTACGATCAAGTCAAAAATCAACAATTGAAGTTCATAATTGAAGCAATAAGGGCAAATAAACTGAAATCGTATCAATTAGAAATGCAAGAAATTGGTGAAGAAGTGAACTTATCAGCAGATGTACTTACCATGAATGGTTTCTCCACAGATCCTTCAACTTTGGGTAACGACGCTAATGATATCATTAATTCATCAAATGGATTACTTCCTGATTCCAAAAATTCCAATGCAAAATCTACAGGATCAAAAAGACAGAAAAATGGTTCAGTTCAACAAAATGCATCTTCCCTATCGGGCGAAACACTTCAAAAGGGTGGTAAGAGAAAGAGAAAGGCTGCTATTGCAGCTAATGATAACATAGAGTCCAAAGCATACAACGATTCATTCAATGACATTGACGATTCATTCGATCAACAGTCAGTTGAATCTGCTCCTGTCACGAAGAGAAAGAAAGGATCTAGAAAGAAGGCCGCTAATGCAAATGGTAATACTGCTGCTGGAAGCCTTGACTCAAATGATCCAAACTCAGCTAATGCCAAAAACGCAGATGATCCAAATTCAACTGCGCCTCCAACCAAGAGAAAGAGAAAGACTAAGCTCAAGATTGCTCTTGAGAATGGTGAACAACCAGCTGGACCACCTGCAAAGAAACAAAGAGGTAAGGCTGCAAATAAAGAAGGTACAGGAAAGGGTAGAGGTGCTAAGAAAAATGCCGCTGCTGATAAAGATGCTGCTGATGCAGGAGAAAGCGGTGCAGATTCAGTTGAACCTAAATTACCTAAGGTGAAACTCACGTTGAAACCAAGAATCACGTTGAAGGAACAAAGAGCTATCGATAAGCAATACGATAACACATACATATCTATCTGGAAAGACTTGGCAAGAAAAGATGGACCAAAGGCATACAGAATGTTCCAACAATCTAACCAGGCAAAGCAGATCAATTTCCGTAAGACGTCATTATTAGCCGCTAGAGAATCTAAGAGATGGGAAATAAAGACTAACAAATCTCAAAAGGATCTGGTGACAAAGGCAAGAAGATCTATGAGAGAAATGATGAATTTCTGGAAGAAGAATGAAAAAGAAGAAAGAGATTTGAGAAAGAAGGCAGAAAAGGAAGCTGCAGATGTTGCCAAGAAGGAAGAAGAAGAAAGAGAATCAAGAAGACAAGCCAGAAAATTGAATTTCTTGATTACTCAAACAGAATTATACTCACATTTCATTGGTAACAAGATCAAGACTGATGAATTTGAAGGATCTATGGGTGATAAATCCATCACTACAGGAATGGCTAATTCCAAGCATACCACCACTGCAGATAGTGTCGATTTGTCACACGCTAACAAAGATTTTAACTCATTGGATTTTGGTGATGATAATGAAGAAAATCTTACCAAGGCAGCTGCTGCAAATGCTCAAACTGCGTTATTAGAAGCACAGGCAAAGGCGCAGGCATTCAACCAAGACTTACCCAAGGATGCTAATGCTGATGATGATTCTGAAATGAACTTCCAAAACCCAACTTCATTGGGTGAAATCAATATCGAGCAACCTAAGTTACTCAACTGTACTTTGAAAGAATATCAAATGAAAGGTTTGAATTGGTTGGCCAATTTATACGATCAAGGTATCAATGGTATTCTTGCAGATGAAATGGGTCTGGGTAAAACTGTTCAAAGTATCTCTGTCTTGTCTTATTTGGCAGAAACTCATAACATTTGGGGTCCTTTCTTAGTTGTTACTCCAGCATCTACATTACATAACTGGCAACAGGAAATAACAAGATTCGTGCCTGATTTCAAAGTTTTGCCATATTGGGGTACTTCTAAAGACCGTAAAGTGTTGAGAAAGTTCTGGGATAGAAAGAATATCATTTATAAGAAAGATTCACCTATTCATGTGGTTGTCACTTCATATCAGTTAGTTGTTGCTGATGCTCAGTATTTCGGAAAGATGAAATGGCAATATATGATCTTGGATGAAGCCCAGGCTATTAAATCATCTTCTTCATCAAGATGGAAGTCCTTGTTGAGTTTACAATGTAGAAATAGATTGCTATTGACTGGTACACCTATTCAAAACTCTATGCAAGAATTATGGGCATTATTACATTTTATCATGCCTTCACTGTTTGACTCTCATGATGAGTTCAGTGAATGGTTCTCTAAGGATATCGAGGCTCATGCTCAGTCTAATACCGCATTGAACGAACAACAGTTGAGAAGATTGCATATGATTTTGAAACCATTCATGTTGAGACGTATCAAGAAGAACGTCCAGAGTGAATTAGGTGATAAGATCGAATTGGACATTTACTGTGATTTAACCAATAGACAGAAGAAGCAATACCGTATGTTAAGATCTCAAATCAATTTGATGGACTTGATTGAAAACAGTAAGAAGATTGGTGCAGATGATAACCAAGAATCCTTGATGAATGTGGTTATGCAATTCAGAAAAGTTTGTAATCATCCAGATTTATTTGAGAGAGCGGATACCAAGTCTTCCTTTAATTTCACAAGATACGCTGCTACTGGCTCTTTATTAAGAGAAGGAAATGAATCTCTACTGGAGTATAATTACTCATCCAAAAACTTGATTGAGTATAAGTTACCAAGATTGATTGTTGAAGATTTGTTATCCCCTACTGAAACATCAAAGAGTTTAGTCGATAGAGATAATCTGATTCATTCTAAATTTAACGTTTGGAGCCCTGAGAACATTCATGAATCCAGTAAGAATGATGGTACTTTCAATTGGTTGAAATTTGTCGATTACTCAGTCGATGAAATCGTTGATATCAAGAACAAGAATCTTTTACAAAGATCAATTGATTTGAGATCATATACCGGTAAAACCAAGAATGAGTTATTGGATAGATATCATAATGTCTACGATGGTGAATCTACTCCTTTGAATAAGTTGTTCATGATCAACACCTCGGATGTTACCCATAATGAAGAACATTTGAAAGAATTAACCAGTATCCAGAGAAATGTCTATTATGACATGTACTTGAACGTTTCTCAACCTGGTGCTTTTGAAATAGCTTCTGCTCCTCCAATTGATATTTCATGTTCTTTACAAAGATTCAATTTTTTGAAAAACGATTCATTATACGATCCAAAGATCAGATCGGCCATGAACGACTTGAATCTCAATACACAATATGACTTGTACACCAAGGGTGTGGATCTTGAAGATTATCCAAAGGCTGAGATGATGTGTCAACCAATAAACTCAATGACTGGTTTTTCATCTATCAGATTGCCATCAATGGAAAGATTCGTTATTGAATCTGCCAAATTGGCCAAATTGGATGAAATGCTGGTTGAACTGAAGAAGGGTGGACATAAATGTTTGTTGTATTTCCAAATGACTAGAATGATGGATCTTATGGAAGAATTCTTAACATATAGACAATACAAATATATCAGATTGGATGGTTCATCCAAATTAAGTGATAGAAGAGATTTGGTTCACGATTGGCAAACCAAACCTGAGTTGTTTATCTTTTTACTGAGTACAAGAGCTGGTGGTCTTGGTATCAACTTAACTGCCGCAGACACAGTTATCTTCTACGACTCGGATTGGAATCCAACCATTGATTCACAAGCGATGGATAGAGCCCATAGATTGGGTCAAACTAGACAAGTTACAGTTTACAGACTGCTTGTTCGTGGTACTATTGAAGAAAGAATGAGAGACAGAGCCAAGCAAAAGGAACACGTTCAACAAGTGGTCATGGAAGGTAAGTCCTCGATTAAGACAGCTGTTGCTTCGGGTAGTGGTAAGGATAACAAGGACGTGGCTATGTGGTTACTTAATGACGATGAAAATGAAAATGAAGAAGACTCTAATGGAGATGATAAAGTCCAAGAAATGGACAACAAACTACAGGAACTGTATCACGAAGGCGAGGGAAAGTTCGAGAGTGGTACAGTGACACCATTAAATATGTAAATATGTTAAAATAAGAAATATATGCATTTTCCACAATACAACGTAATTAAAAACATCTAGTTGTATAATATATATGTTTGAAATTTAAGGAACGAGATTTCGCTTATCCGAATCGGGAAATCTAACCTAGAAGTTAAGTGTAAATCCGAAGGAAGATTTGCGTGGGGGGAGGGAAGCTTATAGTATATATAACTAGGGGACTGGGGGAGAACAGCTCTTTTTGCCGTGTTGATTCTTTACGTATACTTCTACACCTTTATAATCAGGGCGATTTAGAAGTAGATAGCCTTTTAATTGATCAATTGACTAACGTGATACAATGACTAATTTCGATACTACAGTTGTTATCGTAGGTGCGGGAATATCAGGTATTAAAGCGGCAAAGGACTTACACGCAAAGGGTGTTCGTACCTTGATAGTCGAAGCCAGAAACAGAGTTGGTGGAAGATTATTTACATACCAGCATCATGATTCCAAATACGCCTATGATTTGGGTGCCTGTTGGTTCCATTCTACCAGCAACAATCCTGTTTTCACTGAGGCTGTTGAGAAGGGAAACGTTGAATACTTTTTCGATGACCATTCTGCCATGTTAGTCGGCTGTGAAGGCCCTGTTCCAGCTGAGTACAATTTAGGACCTATTGTTGATGATATGAAGCTATACACCAAGTCTGATCCAACTAGAGAAGACACCAATTTGAAAACAATGTGTTCTGAATATTTAGCCAAGAACTCCAAGTTTCTCACTGAGGATCAAATCAAATGGGCACCTTCTCTGCTAAGAATTATGGAGATTCCAAATGGATCTTCATGGACCTCTTTCTCAGGTAAGTTGGGAGATGGTGGTTACGGTGGTAGGGATGCTTTCAACCTCACAGGTTACAAGACTGTTGTTGAAAACGAATTAGAAAGTTACCCTAAAGAACAAATTTTACTCAATTCTGTAGTCAAATCAATCACCAAGAAATTTATAGAACCAAATAATTACACCTTGGAAATTGTTTTGAAAGACGGTACCGTGTTAACTTCCAAATATGCAATTGTCACAATTCCACAAAGTGTGTTGAAATTAACAGGCACGGATGAGGAAGGAGCAATTAAGTTCACCCCTGAATTACCACCAAATATTGTCAAGAATTTCGAAAAGACTAGTTTTGCTCCCTTGACTAAAGTCATTCTTGAGTTTGATTCTGCTTTCTGGCCTGATGTAGAGAAATTCATTGTCTTACCAAAACCAGATGAATCTGTTCTCTCTGCAACTAGTTTTGAAACAACCCCTATGACAACCAAGGTTAACAGTGTCGAAGCCTTTGATTTCCCTTCCGTTGTTGCCAATTTACAAGCTGTTAGAGGTATTCCTGCTCTGATGTTTTTAATCCCAGCACCTGCTTCCTTCTACTTAGATTCCAATCCAGATAAGGCGTGGTCCGTATTGGCACCAGTCATGGCCAAGGTCACAGGTATATCTGTCGATAGTTTACCTCAACCTAACGCCTGTTTCAGTGCCAACTGGAGCTCAGACCCATACGCCAGAGGTGGTGTCTCTGGTAACTCAGTAGGTGACATTGGCTTAAACGATGGATTACTTGAAGGATTTGGAAATATCAGATTTGCAGGGGAACATGCCACTGCTGAGGCCAAGGGCAACGCCAACGGAGCATGGCTCTCTGGACAGAGAGAGGCCAAGCATATCTTGAGAGAGCTCCAGTTAGCCTGAATGGACATCCTTTTGTTATTGGGTCATTCCAGCCCCCTTTATATACATATATAAACCATTGTACCGACAATACACTAACAATTAGCTTAACTTATTAACTTATGGTAGAAACCCAAGGGAGCGCAATTAGACCCAAAGGGGAAATTCAATAATAGAGCAGCGCGTGCCAAAAATAAAAAAAGAGGCGAAAGAGCCAGCAACGCCAAACCAAATCATCTCTCCTCCAAGCACCGTGGCTGTTTCATCAGGGACCAGGACTATAATTTACTGCTGGAGAGACACCTTATTTACTTGTTCTAATATTCACATAGGTCTATACTGATATACTACCTATTTTGTTTGGCAACTCTGCGTTTGTTTGTGTTTTTTGTACCCCCCTGAAACCAGCAAAGCTTCCTTCCCCCAGATTTGATCCGCAGCAAGAGACCACCAATCTAGCCATAGAAATATTATGCATAGGATGACTCAAGCTAGCAATATTATAGAAAAATATACACAAGCCGGCCAAGGCCATCTCTTTACCTACTGGGATGAACTCTCTCAAGAACAAAAATCACAGCTTTTGGATCAGCTGGCCAGACTCCCCGATCCAGAGAAGTTTCTTGTCGACGTTAAAGCTGCCATTAAGCATAGTGCTGAAGCCGCTGCATCCAGAAATATATGTCCGTTACCCAAGGGATCCTACCATACCACACTTGATCCAGACACAAGTCATTTTGAGCACTCAGTCGACTGGCTTGCCACTGGTCACGAATTGTTGAAGAAGAATGAAGTCGGTGTCCTTTTAATGGCAGGTGGTCAAGGTACCAGATTAGGATCTGACTCACCTAAAGGTTGCTACAATGTAGGTTTGCCTTCTGGTAAATCTTTGTTCCAGTTACAATGTGAGAGAATATTGAGATTACAAAACGTGGTCAACGAAAAATATGGTATTCAAACATGTGTTATCCCATTATATATTATGACTTCAGGTCCAACTAGATACGTCACTCAGAAATTCTTCATGGACAACGAGTACTTTGGCTTGAAAGCTGAAAACGTCATGTTTTTTGATCAAGGTGTCTTGCCCGTTGTCGACTTATCAGGTGAAAAGCTTTTAATGGAAAACAAATATTCTCTATGTGAATCACCAGATGGAAACGGTGGTTTATATAAAGCCATTTACGATAATGATTTACTCAAGGATTTTGCAAAGAGAAATATTCAACATCTTCATATGTTCTGTGTTGACAATATTCTTGTCAAAGTTGCAGATCCAGTCTTCCTAGGTTACTCAGCTTTGAATAACTACGATATTGCCACCAAAGTAGTGAGAAAGAGAGACACTTCTGAAAAAGTTGGTTTGATTGTTTTAGATTCTGACTTGGAAGTACCATGTGTCATCGAATATAGTGAGATCTCCAAGGAATTAAGTGATGAGAAAGATTCAAGTGGTAAATTGCGTTTGAGAGCAGCCAATATTGTCAACCACTATTATAACGTTGGATTCTTAACCAAGATGATCCCTGAATGGATCAATTCTAGAAAGCATTTACCATACCACATTGCCACCAAGGCTATCAAATCCATTGATTTCACAACAAACGAAGTTTTGAAACCAGCTACTCCAAATGGTCTCAAGATGGAACAGTTCATCTTTGATGTCTTCCCCTCTGTTGAGTTATCCAAGTTTGGATGTCTTGAAGTAGAAAGAACCGATGAGTTCTCACCTTTGAAAAATGCGCCAGGTTCAGCAAATGATTCCCCAGAAACTGCAAGACTAAGTTGTTTACAAAGATCCACTGAGTGGATTGTAGAGAATGGTGGTATAATTGATGATGTTGACGGCTTAGTTGAAGTCAGTCCTCTAACAAGTTATTCTGGGGAAGGTATGAAGTTTGTCAAGGGTAAGCATTTCAAGAACGGTGACATTATTTAAATCAGTTCCGGCTCTATGACAAACGCTTCTATATCTTGTGCCATTTGGCGTTTCCTTTGACTTTTCCTTTTGTTTTTGCATTTTTTTATTTTTTTTTTCATAATATTATCATATGATTTTGTGGTTTTGCTAATCTATAATATATCCCTAGTTCATAATTATATACCTCATATATACCTCGAATAGAATGTTTGTTCTCTTTGAAATTGACTTGCAGCTTCATTTTATTAAAATTGAAGAAATTAATATTATATGCACAAGTTTGATTTTTTTTGAATCTATAAATAATATTTACAATCTTTCGGCTGATAAGTCAGCCTTAATTCTAAAATTTTGACCTCTCCAATCGATCTTTGAGCCAACTATGGCGATAAACCAGACTGGGAAGGCTAAGAATTCTCTAGCTAACCAAATAGGCACGAACTCTTTGAATGATTTGACTTTGTAACCTTTCAAGGTAGAATCTGTATTAAATGACTCCTTCAGGAAAAAAGGTGGAGCTTGGAGTCCAGACCTGATCGATTGGAAAATGTAATGGAAATGAAAGAAATCTGTGGAGAACCATACCAATACATGGAAGAAAAACCACAAGAAACTGAACTTACAGCCCAAGAATAACACACTAATTGCAAAAGTACCAAAAATACCAGAGCATAGACATTCAGTAGAAGGTTCAAGTAAAGTGGCTGCTAAGACCATGTACTTCCTCACTCTTAACCATCTCATTCTTCTTGTGAAATAGTCAATCAAACGACCACCAATTTGATTCTTGCCCTCTCCGCCTGATAACGGCTGAGCAACACAATCTCCAGTCATACCTGTTCTACCATGACAATAGTCCCATAAGGCAATACCAATCATGTTATCCTCTCCTATATAACGGGCAAAAAATCTAATACCGTTTCCCTTTTCCATGCTGTAGTATTTAGCATCGCTAAGTCCATCTCCAGATTGACCATTGGAGCTTGCATATTGGGATTTTTCACCCATTCTGTAAACGGCAAGGTCCAATTCTGATCTTCTATAAAGATTGGACTTACCATTCACACAAGGCGCCACTGCGACCTTGTTCAAAGAAACATAAAATTTGGAATGCGATGTGCCGAGAAACATTTCATCCAACTTTGTTCCAATACCAGTGTTGTCTGGTTTAGTTGCAGCAACAGCTAGGGGAACGTGATGCACCAAGTTGACCTTTCTTCCCTTTTGAGTCTTGAAATCATATGTTTGTTTACCATTGTCTGTAGAATTACACAGAGCATACACGGACCTTCTCAGTGTATCTGGTCTAGTCCAAACATTTGAATCCAAGATCCAAAGTATATCGTACTTGGCTTGTTTATAACCCTTGGCTAAATTATTGACTTTAGGATTAGGTCCATGGTATTCCTTATTTTTTGGATCGTCAATTAAGATTTTGGAGTCTATATGTGGGTATTTCTTAATGATTTCTTCTGCAACCTGAACTGCTGGATCGGCTGGATCTTGGACGCAAAATATGATTTCGAGTTTTTCAGTTGGGTAGTCCTGTTCGAAGCAACTGCTCAGGCACAGCTCCATTTCGGGATCTATTCCCTTGAGTGGTCGCAATATAGTAATTCCTTCTAATTCTATCCCTAGAGTAGCATTCTTTCTGTCTACAGCCTGCCTTGACTTCATGGAGAACTTGAATAAAATTTCAAAGAACCCGTTGTACGCCAAGCCCAGAACAACAAGGTACCATATGAGGAAACCCACGGCAAGTAAAGCTATCAGTAAACCCATACTGTCTCCTCTGGTAACTTTGGTGCCAATATCCTTCTTTAACCGCTTTCCCGGAATCTTTTAGGACTAGTATGTTCCATTATAATTAGGAGAACAAGCCTAAGGCACCGAGATCAATAAAGCTGAGCCGAGTCACGTAGGACACCGCCAGAAGCGTCAATCGGCGCGAGAACTTTTCAAGAGGACTTTGAATTCAGTGAAAGAGTCATTGTAAGAGGGAGTTGATACGGTTAACCACAAGAAAAGTTGCTAGCCCACCAAGTATAGGACTCTATCCGGTAATTCTCTGTTTATTGAAAGCACTGGTGTGTTAGAATGTACAGAAAAGACCACATTGACAGGGATTTAGACGCAAGAATTAAAGCCATTAACCTCAACGGCAATCCAACCAAGACTAAGACTAACTCCGTATCTCAAGAAATGGTAGCTTTCCCATCTACAAACACAACTTCCAGCTCCTCTTCATCTTCTTCCCAGCATCCACGTTTGTCATCTCCTTTATCAGGTCCAGCTACAAGTGCCTACGAAATTGACGATGTTGAGGATCTTGAAGAACAAGACGAAGACGAATATGAACAAGAAGAAGGTGAAGTCAAGCAAATTAATTCCAAGACTATCAGTCCACCTTTGAGAACTCCTAAACCTATTCGTGAACCATATTACAAGAAATTAAACACACCATTGAACACACGTCCAGCATCTCCATATACTTTAAATCCTCCAATTGAGCTTGATGGTTTATCCTGGCCAAGTGTTGGTGCTCGTCAAAGACTGGAAAGCACAGAAGAAGAGGCCAAGGCAAGAGAATTGAGAATTGCTGATGCCGTCAAGACAATCTTGACCGAATTAGGTGAAGATGTTAACAGAGAAGGTTTGTTAGAAACCCCAGAAAGATACGCTAGAGCTATGCTTTTCTTCACTAAGGGTTATGAAGACAATATCAAGAACGTTATCAAGAGAGCTGTTTTTGAAGAAGACCATGATGAAATGGTCATTGTGAAAGACATTGAAATCTATTCATTATGTGAACATCATTTAGTTCCTTTCTTTGGTAAGGTCCACATTGGTTACATTCCAAATAAGAAAGTTCTTGGTTTAAGTAAATTAGCAAGATTAGCAGAGATGTACGCAAGACGTTTCCAAGTTCAAGAGAGATTGACTAAACAAATTGCTATTGCATTAAGTGAAATTTTACAACCTAGAGGTGTTGCCGTTGTCATGGAGGCAACTCATATGTGTATGGTATCCAGAGGTGTTCAAAAGACCGGTGCTGTTACTTCTACTAGTTGTATGCTTGGTTGTTTCAGAGCTCAACAAAAGACCAGAGATGAATTTTTGACTTTGTTAGCTAGAAAGTAATTTGGCAAATGCTAAATGCTTTGTAGTGCTTTTTCTATATCACTATGGACTTAATTTTTGTCTCTTCCAATTACACTTATTTTGACCTTTGCTTTGTCTTGCCTGCTTACTTTTTCTTTTTATCTTCTAATTTCTTCTTGAATTTCAAATTGGGTATGGTTTTATTTTTCAACAATGTATATATTAACCTCTAGTTCACTTTATTTTTCTTCCTAATTTTACACCGTTAGTCTCTTCTTATTTTTTTTATTTGATTTCTGCCTTTTACGTTATTTCATGTTCAACCATCTATTAGCATCATTTACAGACATATACCTATATATATACATTCTGTATTGCCAATTCTTTTTCTTTAGAAAAAAATAATATAATAAATTTATAAATACAAAAAAAATTACAAACATTAACTAGATTAAACTAAAAGTATATATATTTTTACATACATATGTGATTATTTACGTATTATTTTCTATGGTTTAGTACTCTATTTAGTTTATTTTTTGAGTTTTTTGGAAAGACTAGTACCAATACTGATATTAACCTTTGGAGGAACACTGAAACCGTAAGATTTACCAACTTTCACCAAATCCAACTTGTCAATTTGGTAAACTGTCTTCAAATGATGCGAAGCATAAGCTTGTAAATATGATCTGTAACCATCTTTAGCACTTTGATGCAAAAGGTAATTTCTCTTGACTAATTCCTCTAATTTGCTTTGAATATTGGCGATTTTATCAGCTGGGAACTCGAATTCATTTAAAGGAACCTTAGCTTTCTTGAGGTATCTTAAGAAACCTAATTCTGATGGAACTAAGAACATAAGAGATTTACCACGACCGTTGGAACCTCTTGCTGTTCTTCCTACTCTATGGATGTAATCTCTTGGATCATCAGGTGGATCGAATTGGATGATCCAATCAACAGCTGGGATATCAAGACCACGAGCAGCAACATCTGTACAAATCAAAGTTCCCTTTTTAGCATTACAGAATTCAAAGAATGTATTTGTTCTCTTGGTTTGCTTTTGTTTACCATGTAAATCCAACACTGGTAAATCGATGTAGTTTAATAAATCACTGTAATATTTGACAGAGTTACATGATGACAAAAACACAATGATTTTCTTATCTCTGAATCTTCTTAAGAAAGAGAATAATAAAAGGAATCTCTTATCTGAGTCACAGACAACGTAACCTTGTTCGAGACCTTCAGCGGTAGATGTCTCTCTATCTTGATGAACATTAATGTAAACTGGAGAATCCCTCAAAGAGATACGGGCTAAATCTTCAACTTTTGTGGTTTGAGTGGCTGAGAATAACATTGTTTGTCTGTTCTTGTTAGGTAAAATCTTAACTATTTGTTTCATTTCATCTTCGAAACCTGTCTCCAAGATTCTATCAGCTTCATCTATAATTAAACTTTTTAAATTCTTGAACACAAAACCCTTGGAAGATTGTAAGTGATCTAATAATCTACCTGGTGTAGCAATCAGTAAATTCACACCTTTGTTCAATTTTTCTTCTTCTTGTCTTCTATTTTGTCCTCCTATAACTAATGCAAAAGTTTGAGTATGGTGAGCCATTAATTCTCTAGCAACACCAAAGATTTGTAATGCTAATTCACGGGTTGGGGTAATGATAATTGCACCAGTACCATTTCTTGGTCCAAATTTCAAAGAGTAAAGTAATTCAATAGCAGGAATCAAGAATGCAAGGGTCTTACCAGAACCGGTTTTGGCTGCACCCAAGACATCTTTACCTGCTAAAAGAGGTGGAATAGTTCTCGATTGAACTTCGGTCATCTTGGTGAATCCCATTTCTTTGATACCCCTCAATGTTGGGCCTGATAAGTTCAAATCTGTGAATAATTGAGGTAATTCACCAGTAACTGGTGTTTCTCTAGTAACGCCTAAGTTTTCAATTGCATTTACTTCGTCTTCATCTTTGAGTTGATCGTCCTCTTCCTCCTCATCATCGTCATCGCTTTCTTCTTCCGCTTCTTTGCTTGCTGATTGTTCCTGAGATACGGCATCTTCGTCTTTCTCTAACAAAGCTGCAACGTCATCGTAGTCGTTATCGATTTCGTCGACTAATTTTTCATTATCTGATTCTGGTTCTGATTCTGGCTTGGATCTCTTTGATTTATGTTTATGTTCGTGAGAGCTACTTCTCTTACTGCCCTTCTTGTCGTAGGGTACAGGCTTGCCGCCACTGCTCTTCTTCAATGACTTGGCCATGCTGGTGTGTGTAGTAGTATTCTATATGTGACAGTCCACTAAAAGGTATGATCTAATGTGCATTAATACTGCTATCTATGCAATTTGAAATAAATCTAAAAAAAAAATTAAAATAAAAAAAATCCGCATAATAAAAAAAAAATTCGTGCGGTGTAAAAAAAGAAAGAAAAATATTATTCTGGCCGGGTAATGCTGCGCTTTTAGTTAGAATTTGGGGTAAGTTTCTAAACATTTTGACCACCTTTTTTATGTAAATTGACAGTAATGGAAGTATTAGTGTTCATAAATATCATGCTATATTCTATTCATTCTTTTTTTTCTATGTATTCGAGTGTTTTTCCCTTTACTAAGCTCCAGTCGACCAACCCGTTCGTGCCATATTTCTCATACAGCCAGTCGTTACATTTGATAAAGTGTTGGCATTGGAAAAACCCTCTTGAAGCACTTAATGGTGAAGGATGTACTGATTGTAAATAGCAGTTAATCTCTTCGTTAAAACCTACACTCTTAAGTACCTTTTGTGCTGGTGATCCCCATGCCATTAGCACTATACCTTTCTTCTCTGACTCGTGTCTTTGAATCATCTTCTTCACTGCAGCTGTTGTAAACTGCTCCCAACCTTTCTTGGCATGAGAGTTTGCATTATGCGCTTTCACGGTTAAACAAGTATTAAGCATGAGCACGCCTTGCTGTGCCCATTTTGTCAAATCGCCTGTTTGTGGGATTTCAAAATCAGGGTAGTCAATCTTAAGACATTTATATATATTTTTCAAAGATGGAGGTGGTTTTGTGTTTGGGTCTTTCACCGAGAAGGCCAACCCGTGAGCCTGGTTAAAATTATGATATGGATCTTGACCAAGGATAAGTACGTGCACTTTGTCCACTGGAGTTAGTCTTGTCCAAGAGTATATGTCCTCCTTTGGGGGGAAGATGTTGATTGATGGTTGATCCCATTGATTTTGTAAGAAACGTTTCAAGTTCAAAAAATACTCTTTTGTGATTTCACTATGTAATAAATCCAGCCAAGAATCGTCCATTGTGTTTATTTCAAGGTCCAATAACTTCCTCTGTTCATCTGTTAATGATGTGATCCATGTGGGCTTGTCAAATGGCTTGTTGACGACATCCTCAACTTTAGTCTCTATTGATGTGCTTTTCCGACTCTTATAAGACAATGGAGCAACTTGAGGTTTACTCTTTATTGTGACTACAGATTTTGATTCTGTTTCTAATGTTTTTTCCTTCTTGGTGAAGAAATCACTAATTGTAGATGGGGATTTGGTCTTTGCTTTTTTGATTATGTTAGAAGACAGTACAGTAAGTGGTCTTTTTGCTCCGCTCATTTTCTTTCCTTCGTATACAAGTATTTCTCTTCAAAACAAAGCCAATACTAAAATTAGCCATATCCTCCATCTTTCCGTACTATCTTGAATATATCACAACCACTATCATAATTGCATATATATACATACATAGAAGTGAACGCGTCCCCCAAAGAGAGACGCGCCGCTTCTTGTTAAGTCGATCGACGCGCAGCCGCTTTGCTTTCTTCCCCTCATGCACTTTCATCTGATTGATTGATATGATATGATAAGAATCGTTTTATTCTGTATGGTTGCTGGCATTGTAGGCATATATACAAATTAGTGATCCCTACAAATAGAGCTAAAGGGACGTATCTGAGGTTTTGAAATTTATTCTATATCTTATTTTTAAGGAGTTCTTAACGAAGAGTCTACGCAGATTTACAGCATCAATCTATCTTGCATTTTCATATACATAATTTCCAGTTGCCCACGACCACTGTCATTTACAAAAACTTGTCCATAATTACCATACAGCCACCAGTTCAACACTTGAATAAGCAGGACATTTGATGAGCGACAGGCTGACTAAAAAGAGCTCAAGAAGCAGCAGTTTTACCAGCGAATCCGCCACCATGAAGCCAAGCATTCAAATGACGAAGGCAACCGTTGCCAATATCACTTCAGCACCGATGGGGAAAACTGGTATTTTCAAAAAAGCATCTGTGGAAAATTTCCTCCGAACTGTCAAATCTCAGGCTTTTGAAGACGAGGCGTCCACTCTTGCAAATCCTACTGTAGGTAGTACCTCTCTGGTAGGGCCCGGATTTATGGTTAATAATAAAGATATCGCTAGCTCAACAAAGACAAGGCGATCGAGTTCATGGGCATTCTGGCAAAAGAATAATACTTCAGACACTGAAAAATCGCCAACTTTGAACGCAACTGAGCCACCACAAACCACTATAATAAATAGTCCTGTTATTGATGCATCAGCTACTTCACCTGTCAGAGGGCAAGATGCTAATAATAATGAAGTTGATGCGAAACCTAATGATGCTGAAACTGATGCCAATTATACATCTACTGCGATTGAAGATGGTGATGAAGATGATGAAGAAGAGAGGAAATTTCAAGGAAACAACAACATCAAAAAAGTCATTATTCAAGGTGGAGAAACAGAATCTTCCAAGGCTTCTAGATCTCAATCGTGGTCTATTTGGAACAGTGTGACTGAGAATATAGTTACGGAACTATCTTCTGGGATATCTGCCAGCTTATCAGCAGGTCTCTCTTACTCTAAATTACAACAACTGCAGAATCAAGAGCAACATCAGAGTTCTTTGAACGATACAGATTCAAAAAGCAATGGTAAAGTTATACACCAGTCAAATGTGATTTTGGGTGGAGATGCAATACTATCTGAAACTACACAACTACACAATCAAGATAATAAAGCTATAAAATCCCATGAAACTGGACAGCCACAATCTAAAAAAAAGCCAAACATTATTGTACCTGATCTTCACGAGAACTTACCATATTACTCATCGCTCAGCGTGTTTGGTAACTTTATACAAAAAATGAACAAGAGAATAAAGACAGGAAATAATGATACCACACCATTCCCTCGTCATATGTATAGATGTGAGCCCAGAAAATTCAAAAGAGCATTGATTGTTGGTGTTCATGGATTTTTCCCCTTGAAGATGATTAGACCATTTATTGGAGCACCAACAGGAACATCTATGAGATTTGCACAGATTGCTGAACAATGTGTCTTGAAATGGGCTTCTGAAAACAATTTAGATATTGAAGTTCAAAAGATAGCATTAGAGAAAGAAGGTAAGGTCTTGGATAGAGTTGAATTTTTTTTAGATGTGATGTCTAAATGGAAAGAAGATATTGAAAATGCAGATTTTATCTTTGTAGCTGCTCATTCTCAAGGTACGCCTGTTTCTATTCTTCTGTTGGCCCAACTTATTGAAAGAAATTTCATCAAAGAGGGCAAGATTGTTGGACTTTTGGGTATGGCAGGTATTAATATTGGGCCTGTAGTTGGAGCAGATCAAACTTTTTTCATGAAAGCATACTCTACCATTGAAAACCAATCACTTTTGGAATTATTTGAGTTTCAAAACTTTGATTCCCCCTTATCCAGAAAATATGTTAAATGTTTGCGTATTTTGATCAAGTTTGGTGTTAAAGTAACGTTTATCGGATCCATCAACGATCAATTAGTACCTTTGTACTCAGCTATAGCTTCTCATGTCTCTCATCCAAGTATTTACAGAGGTGTATATATTGACGAATCTTCCAATACACCAGACTTTGTCACGAGGGTTACTAAACTATGTTGTGAGTTACAGAATCTAGGCTACTCTGACCATGGGGTCATTAAACAGATCAGTAATGCCCTCGGAGGTCCATTAACTGGAGGGGGACATTCCAGAATATACAACGAATCTAAGGTATACACTACAGCGCTGGATTTCACCCTGGCGACCGTGCCAACATCTACATTTTCTGACCAGCCACTCAAACTAAACGTGTTTGATGTACGCAAGTTGGGTGCTAACCCATACACGCTTCCATGGTGTACTAGAGGCCTGTTTTACGAAGTCTCTAAACACCTTTCGGACGGAGATGCCGAGCTGGAGAAGGTTCTTAAGGAGTTTGACAAATGGGACCCAGAGAACAAGGTTCTGAAGGACATGAAGTTCCGTCTGAACGGGATCAAGGACCTTCTGTAGCTCTTCTAGGGGCTGAATGTATACATATACATATATACATATATACATACATACATACATACATACATGCATACATGTACATAACTTTCCTCTTTCATAAATACCCACATAAACATATAGAGTGCACATTGGGCAGTGCTTCAGCTATCTTAACTCCATCGCCAATGCCGTAAGCAGAGACTGCCGAAAAGTATCTCACAAGCGCTTCCTCGCTGGGTGAAAATCTCCAGCCGAGTTGATTAATCAAAATGGAATATACCTCTGGGAAAGAAGAGGCCGGTTTGATGAACTTGATATGTTGCTTCAGAAACTCCTTCTCTTCCCCTAACCACTTTACTGGATCTCTTCAAATACCCACCATGTCTACTACAAAAGAGAAATCGGCTTCCCAGAAAGTTTCTACCATCGGTGGTTTTCTAGCGGGTGGTCTGGCAGCCTGTGGTGCCGTCACCGTGACCAACCCAATTGAGTTGGTTAAGACCCGTATGCAGCTCCAAGGTGAGCTTGCAGCTAGAGACGCTAACATCGCTAGACCATACAAGAACCCTATCCAGGCCCTTGGCCTTATCTTCAAGAACGAAGGTATCAGAGGTTGTCAAAAGGGTTTGTTTTGTGCATATATTTACCAGATTGGTTTGAACGGTTGTAGATTGGGTCTTTATGAACCTAGTAGAAACGTTATCAATTCCTTTATCTATTCTGATAAAGACCCTCATACTGTGCAGTCCATCCCTGTGAATGTTGCCGCTGGTGCACTCAGTGGTATTGCCGGTGCCATTATTGGTTCTCCATTCTATTTGATCAAGACTAGAATGCAAAGTTACTCCACCACCATTGCAATTGGTGAACAAACACATTACAAATCCACCTGGGACGGTTTACGAACCGTTTTTAAAGCCGAAGGTTTCAAGGGTCTTTTCAGAGGTGTTGATGCTGCCATGTTAAGAACAGGTGCTGGATCTTCTGTCCAATTACCAATTTACAATTTCACAAAACACAAGCTAGTTGACTCGGGACTGATTACTGAAGGTCCAGCTTTACACTTGACTTCATCAACCGTTGCTGGCCTAGGTGTTGGTGTTGTTATGAACCCATGGGATGTTCTTTTGACCCGTGTTTATAACCAAAAAGGTGACTTATACTCAGGTCCAATCGACTGTCTTATCAAGACCGTCAAGAGTGAAGGTATAGGTGCTTTGTATAAAGGTTTTGGTGCTCAATTATTGAGAATCGCTCCTCATACTATTCTTACTTTGACTTTCATGGAACAAACTATGCACTTTGTTTCTGTTGTCGAGACTAAATTATTTGCTGCTTGATTGCCTCTCTTTATTAAACCCATGCATTTATAGATTTTTGTGTTTTCCTTTCCCCCTTTTTTTTTTTTACTTTGAGATGGACATTTATAATTCTGTTTTTACTTGATTTAACTTAATATGATCTATTGTTTAGTTTAGTACTGCTCATAATTTAGAATGTGGTTATATAAAAATAAAAAAATAAAACTAAGGGAAAAAGTATCGTTGTTATCGTTATTATTACAAGCCTGTATGTACCCATTAAGAGATGGCCAAACAACCTATGCAGCCCATAGCGTCATTGCTGCAATTGAATGCAATGTAAAATGAATGAAGAAAAATTAAAAGATAGTAAGTAAGATATAAAATAGACCGAAATAGATGAAAGCATACTTTTTATGCTAGAAAAACCAAAGAATAAAAAAGTGGGGAAGGAGAAAAAAAAAAGTATAAAAAAAGTTGTGGTTATAAGTACATAAACGTAAGTATACTAAAAATAGCAAACCAATTTAAAGTGACATCTCCTCATCTCTATCTCCGTTATTTTGAGTAGACGCACCGAAAGGTCTTCTTGTAGGAGATGGAGACTCTAAGCCTAGTCCAGCAGCACCGTTGAAACCATCTGCTAATCTCTCTCGGAAGAAGTTATTGTTGTTGAAAGCGTTATTAGCGGTTCCAAGAACAGGTCCTGCAACTGTGGTGGATGGATTAGGCAATGGGGGAACAGTAGCATTTGCAGAAGGAACTGATGCAAACGGAGAATAGGATATTTGGTTAACCTGATTTGTAGTCGACATGACCGAAGTTGGAGCTGTTACACCAGTAGCATTGGTGGTCACAGTCTCATCTGACATAATGGATTGCGTATCTGCCGAAAAGATACTGCTTGTCTCAAAGAAAGATTGATTACTAGCTTGTAACCTCTCTCTATCCAAAGCAGTCGTCGTTGCAGTCAACGGTAACGCCATAGCTTGTAATGGTTGTTGCGCTTGTTGTAATTGCTGTTGTTGCTGAAGACGACTTGCATTGAATTGTTGTGGAGCAGTAGCAAGGGCAGCAGCTGCCGTGTTGGCCATCAGATTTGTTGCAGCAGCAGCAATGGGATTAGCCTGAGGCAGTGCCATTGGGATTTGTTGCTGATGTTGCAAAGGCGAAGATTCATGAGTTGGCTGGTGATTATGGTTGTGATGATGATGATGGTTATGATGTTGATGATTATGAGTAGGAGCGGCCATATCTTCTGAGGTGGTAGATAATTGATTTGAACTGCTAACAGTAGTTGTGGAATTTGATGGAGTACTATTACACCAATGTCTGTGGAAAACCCATGCCAAAGATTGGCAATCCTTGGAGCAATATTTTGCTCTTTTACATTTTCTGCATTTAGCAAACTGGCGTGGTTCATCTTCCCATTTACCACAGTAGAAATTGGCACATTGTTTTCTACCTCCTCTAGTTTCGTCTTTACGACTTGAGTTTCTCACAATTACTTGGGACCAATATATGAAGTCTTTAGAGAATATGTTCTTGACTGTGAATTGTTCAACTAATGGGAATATATTCAATTGCTTAACAGGGAACAAATTCAAGTCTGAATAGTATGAACCTTTCTCTGTTTCAGGTTCCATTTCCAAATCGTCAAAAGTTTCATAGTCCCATTTCAAGTCATAATCCTTTCTCTTGAATTCATAGTTCTTTTTGTTCTTGATACGTAACAAAGAGTGTTCATTTTTCAGATTTCTTGCTACTCTCAAGTGTAATTTCTGTAATGCAATAGCTTTATTTAATCTTGAATTGGATTGATTGATGTCATTAAAATCGTTAAACATAAAATCATAATGCGACTGAGGATACTTGCCAAATAACGGTAAATTAACACCTGGCTTAGATGGATCATTAATTAGCATACCTTTTAGTAATCCTCTTTGCGACTGAAACAAAGAACTATAGTATTCTAATGGTTCATCTATTCCATCATCTGAGGTCTCCTCATCTTCGTATCTGGTCGACGCTCTTCTTGTATTATTACGTTGACGGAGATAAGGCTGATTTCTTGTCACTTGTGGTTGGTGTACTTGTTGTAATTGTTGTACTTGTTGTGGGGCAATCATATGATCATAATTGTTGAAATTATTGTTGTTGTAATTGTTAGTAAACATCTCGGAGAACCCATTGTCATCGACCATCATATCATCCGTATCACTCTTGTAGAAGAACGGATAGTCTGGTAAAATACTGGAAGCTTCATTGACAGGATCACTGTATCTCAAACTTAAACCATAAACTATATGGGTATCAGACAAACAATGTCTTAGATAAGTATACTTGGATAAGAAAGCCAATGTTTGTAAACACCAAACTACATCATCTTCTTGAGGTATTAAAATACCATTTATAAAAGAACGTTGAGCTTGGTGAAGACAATCAGTATCTGTTGGGTTGATCAAACCAGGAGCTGAAACTGAAGAATCTATTGAATTTGGTAGTGAGGTAGTACTTTCCAAGTTAACCTTGGATAAAAATGGTAAAATATGGCCACCATTATCCATATTTTCCAATAAAATGTTTGATATATCTTGATTATACATCAATTGATTTTTGGAACAACATGATTCAATCAATTCGTTATAGTGATGCAATAATTCAAAATTTGCGCTTGATAAATCTTTCAAGTTGTTTAATCTATTAACAAAATGTAAAAACAAAAGCTTTTTCTTTAAAATTTCGAGATTATTATCTTGATGATTGATTTTCTCATCATCAAAACAATTTTTATGCTTCATAAGAACTTCATTTTTACTATTGAGGGCTAGTTTCTGAGACTCTAATCTTTGTAAATCGTTGTTTATCGTGCCAACTTCTGTATCGACATTTATCATGGTTGTGTTTGAAGGAATGGAAGTTGAATTATTGGTATTGGTTCTCTCTACTATGTTCTGATCGATATCATTCGATAATTGAGTTGAGGTTCTAGTGATTGGATTAATGTTATTTATGGTATTATTATTATTATTATTATTCGTTAAAAAATCTTGATTGATCAGGCTTTGGGCATTTGTTAGCTCATTATTCGCGTAAAGGACAGACCTCATTATATTTCCCAATTCTTGATCAATCTGTTGACTGTTCAAATTATTGGAGCTGTCATTCAATCCGCCAAAAGATTGAAGGAGATCATAGTTGAATCCATTGGTATTTATGTTATTGAAAGAAGTAGTAGCGCTGGTATCAGTGGTATTAGAACTTGTGGTATTTGTCGATGCGGTAGTTGCAGTTGTGGCGCCTGTATTGTTGCTATGAATTGTATGATTTTGACTATTATTGAAAGTTTGCCTTGATATGACAGGTTTATTTATTAATTTTGCTTGAACCTCTTTGATCTTTGATATTGTTTCAAGGTTGCCACGCACCTTTTGTATTATTTGCAATGAAATGGGATTAGTAGTCATGTGGGTTCCATATTCGACACCAGAACCCAAATTATTTGCGTATAGATAATTATCTAAGATGGTAGCAATAACAGGAATTATACCTGCATCGACAAGTTTCTTTCTTATTCTCTCTGTACCTCTAGTACCTATGAGTACTAAACACTGTAAAGCCAGGACCCATTTCCATGATAATGTACATTTTTCTTGATCTGTTTTTGGGTTCGTACACTCGTACAACATATCAATCAATCTTTCTAGACCTCCATCATTAGATAATGCTTCACGTACTTTTCCAGATGAAGAAGATAGAAAAATCAAATGGTTCAGCGAGTTCACTAATGGTTTATCATCTGTGCAATCCAGTGCTCTTCTATCGTATAAAGTAGCCGTTATGGATACTGCGGCTTTATTTGCCAGTATGTTCTTATTATTAGAATCACGCATAACAGTGGAAAATTATTGGATATGTGAAACAACTTGAAAATTATTGAAAGTACAACGTATGTTGTGTTATGTTCGACCTAGTTTCAATTTCTTTATTTATAAAGGGTTGACTGTTGGGAACAATATTTTTTTTATGTTATGATAAAACAACCAATATTCTGATAGGTCGGTTAGAAAGGGGCGTTCGCTTGATAAAGTATTCTGCAGTTAAGTCAAGAGTCTGTGGAACTGCAAGCTCAAACCAAAAGTTTCAAACAGATGAAGCAGATACAGGTAGTAGTATACCGTGAATTTGTATAAGAGTAATCTTGCGCCTTGTTGCTAAAACGAAAAGATGACTTAAAATCCTGAGCAAACCGATGGGGCAAATACCTAATCTCTCAAAAGAGGGCAAATGAGAAACAGTGCAGGGGGGGGGCAACAATTAGGAATGCTGTACTCAAGAAGCCCAAATGTATTCAAAGATTTACAACGAGCGGTCTTGGAAGATGAAGTGCTTTTGGCAGGAATAGCAAGTGGCGTTGTTGCCTTACAAGTTGTGTGGGGGCGGTATTCACTTGACGAAGGCATTTGAAGGCCGTTCGAAGTTGCAAAGACCGCCATTACTAAGAAGGCAATAAATAATCAACCGACGCGTCTATTTCCATTTTTACACCGTACACCGCGACGCTATTGACTGTTGTGCTATGTTGTGTTGTACATTGTTATTTATACAAAGCTTACTAGTTATTTTCACTACATTCTATGGCTTTGTATATACCTAAAATATATACACTAACTAACTCAACTCATACCCACAACTCTTTTCCAGCCTGGTCCATATACTTGGCGACGCTGCCGACATTGGTGCTCCAGTTGACGAGCTTGTCCTTCATCACATCTATCTGCTCGGTAGTCATAGTTCTTGGTTGACACCAGTTTACTTCAACTATCTGTCTGACTTCATTGATGTATCCCTTGATCAAACCAAGAGAGAGAGACTTCATGATTAAATGCTCGACTTCATCGATATTTGACAAGAAATAGATCTTTTCCTTGATCTCATTGAAGGATAACACTTTATCATTAACAGGTTTCTCAAAGATTAATCCAATGAAAGCCATAATGCAAACCTTGCGTTTCAAATAGTCTACATTTTGTAAGATATCTGTGTATTCCTTTGTACTTAAAAACTCCATTGATTCAACAATTTTCTGGAATGATTTCAAATCACCTTTGTTCAATGCAAATAATAGTTTCTTTAACCATTCAATATTAACAATTGAAAAACTTTTATGCATCAAGATCTCACCAAAGTTGTATATTTTATCACCTAAAAGTGCTGCAAAACAAGTATCATTTAAAATCATTCTTAATTGATCTAGTGGTAAAGAGTTCTCATCTAATTCCTTTTCGATACAAGCCAAGTATAATAAACTGTTGTAGTAAAAAGCATTGTAATCCTTCTTGATCTTGTTCAATTCACCAGATGTCTTATAAAAACTAGCATTGATCTTATTATCAACTGAATTCAAATCATCTATTTTCTTTGAGCATTCAGTAATCAAACTGGAAGCTTCATCGATTAAACCTAGTTTCAATTTGATAAGAGCAATTTCAGAGGAAATAAAAATCAAAGCTTGATTGATCTCATCGTTATATTCAGCTTCATCGTCTCCATTAGTTAGAGTCTTGTTACCATATGCGATTATCTTTTTTTGTAAGTTTTCTAAATAGTTTAAATGTTGATTATAATCGTTATCGTTAAGATCAAGTAAAGAGTATGACAAAAACTCAATCAATTTCAATTGATTCAACTTATCATAGAATGAGAGAATAAAATCTTCATACAATTTCAGTCTCATACCTACTGACAATGGGTTATTGAAAAACTCTTTACTCAATAAATTGGTCAATTGGTACCATAGCTTTCTTTCGTATAGATCTTCCAATGAGTAAAAGAAAGTGGACAATTCAGGATCACATTCGTCCCTGAGCTGAGCCAATACGGCGGAGGGGTCTGTGTCTACTTCCATCTGTGACATTGTATTGAATAATTATCTATGCTAGTGCTGCTTCTTGCCTGCTATGTGACCAACAATCTTTGTCTAAACTATACTACACATGCACATACATATACACGTATATATCTTCTCTACACCCATTTTATCCAAACAGCCAGAGTTGCCACTCGAAATGCTCTCTCCATACTCATGCTATGCTTTTAGTCGTTTTATTTCTGTGTGGCGCACGCTCCAAATTTTTATCTTTAGATTTATTTATACAGTAAATATTTATTTTGAAAAGATCAATCACTTGTTTGGCATGTATTTATGCCTCTATTAGACACTCTGAATAGTCCTGGTACTCTATAAAGCACATCGATTGATTATGAGTAACTCGGCATCTTCCTTGAAAAGAGTGGCTGCCAAGCTGGCAACAGGAATCAGACTCTCTACTGCTCTCGAGTCCAAAGATATCAAGTTTTACTCTAGTGTAGACCAACAGGTGAGTGCTGAAAGTGACAATGTTAACAAGAAAATATTGTCCTTGCTAGATACTCTTGTAGGCTCTGTCAACAGCATAGTGCCCGACTCAGACTATGACGGTAAAAATACTTTACTCAATAAAGATGCTACTGAAGCAGAGAAGTGGAAAGCAGTTTCAAATTCTCTAGAATCTTTGTTTGAAAATACAGAAATTTCACTTGATGATTATCAAAAACAGAAAAGGAGAGGAACTCAGACGTCTCAGAAACAACAAAATTCTGCTGATTCTAATTATAATGAACATTCTGGTGGTGATTATACTTATCTTGACGAGTCTGATAGAAACGGTAGTTCATCCAATAACAATAACAGAAGACCACAACCTTCTCTCAAGATCTCTAAACCACAACTCAAGTTCGAGCCACCAGTTGATAACAACATAGAGGCAAGTAGTCCTTTTAAACCTTTAATCACTTCTAAACCAAATGCTATCAAATCATTCCAAGAATCAATGGCACTAATCCCAGAGGATCTTGAGAATGGGTTTCCTACTCATTACAAGAATCCTTATTCTTATGAAATAATGAATCAAGAATACCCAGAATGGGTAATTGACCCACATAGAGATAACTCTGATGATTTCAAGTCAATCCCATGGAATGAAAGTAAAGAGCCAATAATTATTAATCACCCTAATCAATTACCAGAGTTATTAACTGATATGTCTCAAAGTAAAGTTATTGCAATTGATTTGGAACATCATGACTACAGAACTTATCATGGGTTAACATGTCTTATGCAAATAACAACAGAGTCACATACAGATTACCTTATAGATACTTTATCCCCTGAGTTGTTACCTCACTTGAGTCAATTGAACATCATTTTCACAGATCCAAACATTGTCAAAGTCTTACACGGTGCTCAGTCAGATATTATTTGGTTACAAAGAGATCTTGGTTTATATATCGTTTCTTTATTTGACACTTATTATGCATCAAAAGAACTAAACTTGGGTAAACATTCTTTGGCTTATTTATTAGAAAAATATGTTCATTTTATCACATCTAAAAAATGGCAGTTGGCAGACTGGAGACAAAGACCATTACCTGAAGAAATGCAATTATACGCAAAGGCTGATACACATTTCTTGATTGAGGTGTTTTATAAATTGAGAAAGGAATTGGTGAAAATACCAGGTAAGATTCAACTTGTTTTGAGAGATTCTCGTAAAGTTGCAAATAAAAGATTTGAATACTCAACTTTCAAGCCATTAATTCAAACTCCAGATGTAACATCTACTTTTGGTTCCGTTTCTCAAAACCTAGAAGTCCTTAATCAAAACATCTCTTTGTCTTCTACATCGTTCAAATCTTCTTCTTTATATCCTTGGAATCAATTAGCTGCCTCGAATGGTATGCCCCAAATCAAGATCCCATTACTGGAAGTATTGTATAAATGGAGAGATACAAAGGCCCGTCAAGAAGATGAGTCAATCAGATATATTATGTCTGATTTCAATTTGGTCTCTTTAGTTACCAAGGTAGACATCAACATGATAGAGTCTATTGACGAGAACCAGATTCTGGACATTATCAATACAAGCTCAAGATTCGGTGGATCCCTGTATGTTAAGTCCTGTATTAAGGAATTAACAGTCTTGATCAAGAACTGTCTTATTGAGATAAAGAATTCAGATTTAGAATCTTGGGATAAGGCAGAGAATCACCACAATAACTCACATAACGACGATGCAAGCTTATACGATAAAATTCTTGATGTTAAGGCTTTTGAAAACGATTTCGAAAAGTTGAATCAATTATACAGTACAAATTATGTTAATCAAAACGATAATAGTACAATTGTTCAAAGTATAATTCATATTGATAACATCAAAAGCAAAAACGGCAATATTAACAAGACATACGGTGTTGAATACAAAACTCCAAAGAAAGCTTTGTATTCAGATGATTCTGTCATTAATGAAAGAAAACAATTCGCATTAAAGAAATTTGAAAACAAGGAACAGGAAATTAAGATGAACCTCCCAGCTGAAGAACCACAGGTGGAGGTGGAGAAGCCTGTCGAAGAAGAAGAAGAAACCAAACAGCAAGAGCAAGAGCAAGAGCAACAACCTAAACGTGATCGTAATGAGATTGTCACTTTACGTAAGCATAACAGAACCCAACAATCAAAGAAAGAACAGCCTGATAGACCAAAGGACGAAGAAGTTGATTACTTGGATCTTACATCTAAGAAGATCATTACTGAAGCTAAACCTGATAAGAGAAAACAAAAGGACCAGGACAAGAATAAGAATAAGAAACGTTCATTCGATCCATATGCCGGCTTGGATGATGATAAGGGTAAGAAATTAAAGAAAAAGAAACTTGTTACCCAGGGTAAAAACGTTACATTTACCAAAAGAAGATGATCATTCTTGTTCTTAAATAGATGCAAACTATGTATATTTTCCGTTTTATAGAGCATTACGTTAATTAATTTTACCTAAACGTATGCTATCGAAATATAATTTCCCCAACTTTCTAACAGTCGTACAAAAATAACAAAAACTATTTTTTTCATGAAAACGGAATTCTTAAGACAAAGGTTACATAAGGTCTGCTTCATGAAATAATACGCACCTTATACATAATATGGATAATGAAATCGATAAAAACAAATATAAATAAATTATACATCTCTCGTGATATCAATACAAAATCCCAAATTTTGGGGCGGCTCAAAAAAATGCTAACTTTGGGAAACTACAGTTACTGAGCAGAATGCGACACAAAGTTCCAAAAAAATTACAAGATATATTTCAAACTGGGGGGTGTCTTACTTTCCATTCTTTGTGTCTTGTATTCCTCTTTTTGTCTTTTTGCTTAGTATCTGCTATATATCGTCCAGTTGGTTAAATCAGGGCATTCATTGTCATTCCCCATGCCTCAATTAGTCAACAGTTTCGAATTGTTAGATTCCTTCAGTGTTTTCAAAGACCCGGATAGTTTCAAAAATTCGGTTTCTTTATTATTTGCTTCTCTATCATCAGAAAAGCGACACTTAGATGACAATTCTGTTTTTGTATTAGATGATTCAGAATTGGATCTGTTCAAAAGTTTGAAAGTCCATTTAGAAAATCAAGCTGATGAAGATGTCTTATCATTTAAAAGACAAAAGGTTTCTCAAGATAACAAAGATAATGACGATTTATTTGCTACATATATTGATCTTGACTGTGACGTTCAGGAAGAGCCACTTACTCCTCCGGACGGTATTAGTTTAACACAAGTCACTATCAACAGGGACACACAATTTGATACCAAAGATAAGGCTGTTACAATTCAAGACAGTACTTTTTCAGTTGCTACAAAAGAACCCGACATTGTTAAAGGGTTTCTACAGGAAATCAGTAATTTTCAATTCAATTCAGATAAGTTCGTCACTTCGGACACAACTGCAATTGATAATGATTTCTCTGAATTCTCATTGGAAAATATTGAGATCACAGAAGATACTCAATTAGATGATCCATTTGGTGAATTATTATTAGCTATGTTAGATACAAATAATAATGTTTCTGACACATTTTTCAACGTTGCTGTTCCAGGAGTTGGACTCATCATTCCCTCCACTCCAAAACCCACATTTCCTGCTTCTAGATCTCCATCGAGATCTACAATGTCTACTCCAAAATCGACAAGTTCGACTCCAAAAAGAATTTGTCCAGGCCCACTTCCACTTTTCAAATCGGCCATTCAAGATAAGCCTCACAATCATGTTCCATCATTGGGTTCATTTAGAGTCAGAAATAATGTCCAAATAGAAGATTTGGTCAACTGCTCTTGTGATGGCTTAGCCAATTCTCAATTTACTTTGAACAAGAAGTACAAATTAGGCAATGCCTACTTTCCTAAAATTTTAAAAAAGGAGCCAGATTCAAGGGGAAACTCTGGTTGTTGTCCATATTGTATTCCTACTCAAGAGGATATCGATAATGGCTATATAAATTTGTTCAAATCATTAAATTCATCTCATTACTTACACCATTTGTGCAAATCACATGGTGTTATGTCAAATGGAGCTTTCATTCCTGATCCAGTCAATTTAATCTGGGCCGAAGATGGTCGTAATGAAGTCGAGGCTGTTAATTGCCCCGACTGTGGTGTTTTGGTCAAGCTGCTTACTTTTGATGCAGCTGATCCAGAAAGAAATAGGTTAATGGAGTATTTAAGACATTATGAGTTGGTCCATATCAAGGGTAAGGGACAAAAATTAAGTCCCAAGTAAATCCCTTGACGGTATTGTCGTTTGTGGCTGTTTACGGTTGTTGGGCTGTTTGTGGATTTTTATGGCAGGTTTCCCGCAGTTTTTTCTTATTTTTTCCTTACCTCTCAACTCCTCCTACTAATAGGAATAAAGGTATTATATGAATTTGTTTACTTTGGTTTCAAGAAAACGTTCATTATAGGGCCTGAAAGCCAAGTTATTGTAAAGTAGATCATAGTAAACATTGTAAGTCTCTCTAGGTCGATCGACGCTATCCGAAAAGATGCTCCGAGATCATCAGAACCCAAACAGCAGGAGTAGCTTGGAAATTTTTCAGGAACGGTAAACTCCTTATGTACCCACATCAACTGCTACCAGCCTCTTTTTGTTTGCATTTTGAAGTCAAGAAGACTAATTGACTGAGTTCCACTGAAAATATTGATTTGAGACCTTGACATCCGTTCCTGATAGAGCACTATTTCATCCACTGGGAAAACACGGTCGCGTCAGAAGAATTCAAATACTGCCTTAAGCATTATCGCACACTGAATCAAAGGTTAGCTTAGTTAAGATGCAAGCTACGGGGCTTTTTCCATCAAGAGGAGTTGCTCAGGAAGGTGGTTTTACGTACGCTGATATACCTTCAGAACCGGTGATAAAGTCTGAATCAAATCAAGACGAGTATTTCATGCAAACCTCGATTTCAGAACCTTGTACTGAGACTTCGAATTCAAGAAGCCCAACCTCTCAAGAGACTACTCCAAGCAGTGTTTCTGATTCAGTGCTAAGTCCTCCTATTGGTGAAGTAGGAAGTACAGTTTCATATTCCAAGTCTACGCAAGTGTCTACTACAGTTACGCAAAATGAGCCCGTAAAGAAAAAGCAGAAGAGGAAGAAGTCTGCTTTGGATGATCTTTTGTCATGTGCTGACTGGTATGTGACTTCTCTTTCAGGAGATTCTAACAGAGTCAGAGAGTCTTCTCTTAAGTATGGACAGATCAAAGACGAATTTCGTGAAGTCAACCATAAAATCAAACAAGAAAAAGATGAGGAGGAAGAAGAAAGACATGAAACTGAAGAGGAAAAAATAGCAAGACTAGAAAGAGAAGAAAAGAAAAGACAGCTTCAAGAGAAGCGTAAAGCTACTCTTGCCAAAAGAGCAGAGGAGAAGAATTTACAAAAACAAAAAAGACTTGAAAGAGCAAGACTTCGTAAAGAAAGGATCGCCAATGGTGAAATTATCCCCAAGAAACAATCAGCAGGGGTTTCCTTGAGCGAATTGCTTGAAGGGGCGTCCTACTTCACAAGCATTGTTTCAAAACATAACGAAAGTCAAGATGTCGATGTTGGTCAAGCTGATAGAGATGGGCTTTTTTTCAGAAAAACATTAAAGAAAGTCGAAAGATATGTTCCTGAGATAGAACACAAGAAAAAAGTACATAAAGTGAAAAAGATGTTTAAGTCAAAGATATCAGATGCTGAAAAGGAAAGAGCTAAGGCCTTGAAAATCAAAGAAAGAGAAAAGCTGAGAGCAAAGGCAAAGGCTGCAAAAGCAAAGGCAAAGGCAAAGGCCAAAGCAAATAAGAACAAAAAGGTTAAAGAACCTGAAGAAGAAAGTGAAGAAGAAGGACCGGGAGAAGAGATTGAGGAAGAGAAAGAAGAGGATGAGGAGGATGAGGAGGAAGGTACTTGGTTCTTAAGTGTAACAGCATCAACAGAGTTTAATATACTAGAAAATCAAAAAGTGTTTAGACCTGAAGTCTATGAAAACCAAGACATTGATGTTCCAGCTGATATTGAACTCAGAGCACCTTCTGATGAGGTGAAAGAGAATTTGGGAAACTATGAACTAGACCACCCTAATTTCAGACCGACAGAATTTGAATTGGTTTATCCTCTATCTAATTATAAAGAGAAGTTTTATCTTTGTTTACCTTCGAAAGTTGGTACATACAATCCATTTGATGACTTGGGAAGAACAATAGAGTTGATTTCAATTACATTCTTACCCGAAGAATACAGAAAGAAAGTCATTGATCCCGAAAATATTGGTAATTGTATACTAGGTAAGTATATTCAATCATTTACTGAGGAAAACTATGATAACCTAATGGGAAGCATCAATGAGTTTAACCAGTTGATGACTGAGCTAAAAGAAGACCCATCTAAGCCAATCAACAATTATTGTGTCAATAGAACCTCTTTCCCTACAGGTGCACTTTACGAAGTCTTGAATCAATGTTATGGAAGAACAGTGTTGCCTAGATCCAACAAGTTGAAATCGTATAAAGCTTTTTCAAATTACGTTTACGGTGAATTGATGCCCAGCTTTTTGTCAATTATTTACAAACAGTTGGGTTTGGGTCCAACTAGTACATTTATTGATCTGGGATCAGGTGTTGGAAATTGTACCATTCAATCGGCTTTAGAATTTGGTGCAGAAAGTTACGGTGTTGAAATCATGGAACACGCTTCTAACCTCGGTGATCTACAGCTTATTGAATTTGAAAACAGATGTAAGGCGTTTGGTTTTAACATCGGTAAGACAAAGCTGTTTGGTAGACAGTCTTTTATTGATAATCCTGAAGTAAAGGAGGTAGTTGATCAGTGTGATGCCATTCTATGTAACAACTATCTTTTTGATGCTCAATTGAATAAGAAGGTCACCGATGAATTGTTTGCTAACTTGAAACCAGGAACAAAAATTGCCAGTTTGAAGCCTATTGTTCCACCAGGACATAGAATCCAGTGGGATAACATTGATTCTATTTTGAATAGAATAAAGACAATGAGATTCACGTACAGTCATAACTCTGTTTCATGGACCTCGAATGGTGGTTATTACTACATTTCAGAGGTCATGAATGACATTGTTGACGAAAACTTTGTTACTTTCCAAAGCAGATCGAAGAGAGACACTTACAACGTTGATGAATCCAGTCGTGAAAGGACCCCATTGAACGCTTTTACGCACAATGTATAATAAATTAATTGTATTCAAAGCAATTGCACCACCAATAAACACAACTCTTGGTGTGTGTACTTGTGGTTATTTTGTATTTTTTATCCCAAAAAGATAAGTACTACTAGGTATTTACTATCAATTTCTAGAATTATTATCAAGGAATTTAGCTAAGTAGATATGCTAGTAACAAGTATATTTACTGAAAATGAATCATCTGTGTAAAAAGCATATGTGGGAATAAAAGGAAATGATACTATTATACAATAATTGTTAAAAGTAATGGGGACTATAAAAAAGTTGAGGTTTATAAAGCAACGGGGTAGATAAAAAATAAAATAAATGAAACTACAGAAACGTAGCTAACTCTACACTCACATGTTCTCTAATTTTTCAAAGCTTCAGTTTGGTTCGAAAGTAAAGTATAGGTTTCAGCAGGTAAGTTGTTTCTACCCTTTAAGAAGTCTAATTCCATAACAAAGTTGAATTCTAAGATGTTACCACCACACTTGGTGACCAATTCACCGGCGGCTTTGGCTGAACCACCAGTAGCTAAAATGTCATCAACGATAATTACATTGGAACCAGCTGGGATTGACTCGGCTTGGATTTCGAAAACATCGACACCGTATTCTTTCTGGAATTCAGCCTTGTAGAGGGCACCTGGTAACTTACCCTTCTTTCTAATAGGAACGAAACCTGCTTCTAAAGCTAAGGCTAAGGTAGGACCAAAAAGGAAACCTCTAGATTCAAGACCAACAATGTAGTCAATAGTAGTTTCTGGGAAGGTTTCTTCAATATGGTGCTTGAAAGCCTTGATCAACTTGTTGAATAATTCTGGAGTTCTGAAGATAGGTAAGAAATCTTCAAATAAGATACCTTCCTGAGGAAAGTTTGGATATTGGTTTAGAGAAGTCTTAAGATCTTCAATGTAACCTTTAATTTCTTCAGTAGACATGATTATGTTAACGTTCAACAGGTGACTTCTTGCTTGTTCTACAGCGTTATTCACGGCATCTTGTTGTAGCTGCAGCAACTAACTCAACAAATATCGTTAGAGCAGGTAGCATCAATTTTTTTTTTTTTTAATTTATGCACCACGTGACGTCACAAAATGCGGCGTACTTGCTTACGTGATCCTTTTCAGTATGTTTTATGAAATATACAAATATATAGATATATAGATATCTTTACATCCAAATGGCTATATATCTAGTAGTTGCAGGTCACACCTTTCTCAAAATGATATCTGAAATTGAGTTGTCTGTCAGCAAATCGAGCTTCTCTCCAAAGTGATTCCTGCAGCTCTGCACATCTCTAAACTTGGTGTTTTCCATCAAAATCGAACATAGTTGTAAAAGTCGTTTCATGTTATTATCCTTGGGAAGGCTAAGCTGGGTCCAGAACTCATTGATATCTGTGGCAAGTTTATGTGCTCCTGTTCTGCTAAACCTGAGTGACTTCAAAGCATTCTTCTCAAAATAGTTGGCTACAACCGACGAGACTTTTTGGAGCAGACTTAACAAGCTGACTGTTGAGATAGCTTTCTTAACTAATGCAATATCCTGGCTCAAAGCTTGGATAGCAGGTAGGAGTTCACTAGACATTTCCAGCTCCCTCGTTTCATCTTCAGGTAGATTGTCTGCCCAAGTTCTAATACCAAAATAACTTTTCATTGTGGCATTTAGTTTTCTCTCCAAAAATCCTTCTAGGTCGTCAACAACTTTAGATAGTAAATGTTTATAAGATCTAATGACAGAGTCAAAAAAAGCTGTTTTCATATTCACATTGTTGTTTTCGAGTGAGTCCCACAGTTCGATAAAAATCAATTGCTCACCCCACTCTTGCATTGTCTCAATCATAAACTCAATTGAACACCAAATTCTGCATAATCTTTCCACGGTGTTAACACTAGTCATCATTGACACATTTCTAGATTTCAAATAATGAGCCTCTAATGCATCCAACCCATCTTCTAGTTTTTTGTAGTAGAAATCAAGTAACTTCAATTGGACCTCTCCAAGAAATTTTAGTTTGAATTTCAAAGGTAAGTGCTCATAATTCGACGTGATGTTTTCAAGTAAAGATCTGAGGTTTATTGCTGATTTTGTAGGTTTAGTCTTTCCAGTCTCTGCAAAGTCGTAATCAATAATAAATGAGTCCTCTGCACTAACAAGCTCATCATATCTATGAGAGACAAATCCCTTTTCGGCTGCAAGCCATTTAGTAAATAAATACTCCTTTGAAAGTATCAGGTCGGACATCAAACCACTCCATTCAGAAGGAGTAGTAAGTAAAGTTTCATCTCCTCCAACAAATAACGGATTATACTTATATTTAGACTTTAATAATTCATCAAACTTCTGCAGTTCAAATACCAAATGACTCAATTGTCTCTCGTCAGTTTCCAAAGACGGTATATCATGGGAAAGCTTTTCTCTTAAAGGCATCAACAAAGCCGTAATGAAGTGAAATTGGAAAATGTCATTGACGTATGCTGTTTTTACCAGACACATGGATAATGTAGATTGATATATTTCTAGGTTTTTTATGAGATACGAGTCAAGATATCTGAAGGCCAATTCTGGCTTATCTAGTCTGTTCAATCCATTAGTAGTCTGAAAATGATACGAGAACTTCAGATTGAAATCTTCAGTAAGGACTTGAAATGCCCAAAGTGCGATAGGGTATTTGTTAGATTTGTTGACTGGGTCAAGCGATTGTAATTTTAAAAGGCTTGTGAAGGATTCAATAAGTGGATGTAATTCCATAATCTGCTCAAATGGTGTAAAAAGCAAGCTTCTCAGGTTAGCCATTTCCTTGTCTTTTATTTCTTCTACAATGACTTGAGATAACTCATAATCAAGCTTATGAATATATGAATCTCTCAAGCTAAAATCCTGAAAATTGTAAGTCTTAGATTTGAATGTGCCAATTTCATTGTTCAAAGCTTCCAGTTCCTCAAAAAACTCCTCCTTTTCATCGATTGTCAAAAGACCCTTTCTGAAGATTTCAATCTTTCCAAGAGTAACAAGGAATAGCTGTTCGAGACTTTTCTTCTCCAGAAGTTCTTCCTTCTTTAGCAGCTCTTTTTTAATCGAAACTAGGATCTGCAAGTTGCCATATTTGTCAATGAGCTCATCCACAGAGTATATATCTGGTATTTCTGAGTTAACTATAAGCTCAATCTTTTCTAGTAACTTGTCAGACTCTTTTGCAATAAAATCATCATTAAAATTTCCGTTGGTCTGATTCGATGAACGTGCGTCTTCAATATCAGTTATCACCTGGTCTAAAGAGCCCAGATCAGCCAGAGACGTAAACTTCTCATTCAAGAATTGAGATAAAGCTGTCATTGAACACTAATAATCGTTGAATTCAGTAGTAGTTGTTTGTCTGTCTCTTTAATGTAACAAGCAGCATAACATAAATCAGTCGAAACGAGATCATGTTTAAAGCTACATTTCCAGACCCTCAAGGTTACCCGGGCGCGTTTAAACCCCACAAACCTTCTACAACTACCTAGACGAGCATTTGTTAACAGGGATTTATTTATATGCAAACTAGTACCTATATTAATTATCCTACTTAAAAATCCCTCTTATATGTAGAAAATTTTGTTCTATATGTTCAGCAGCACAGGTCGTCAAGCTGAAATTCGCCCATGACTTCAATACAATATTTAACTTCTTTATGGAGTTTAGATTCAGGATTCCATTGATGGAAATCATCGATGAGTTTTGATATCAATGATTTGCTATCGATATTGGGCAACTTAGAAAACTCCTCCAAGAATCCTCTCAAACACCAAGGAAGATGGTACTGATTAGATTTGAGACTCTTAGAGTTTATCTTCTTCACCCTCATGGGGGCAATTTGTAGCATATTTGAGGTCTCCAAAGCATTGCTTATACCTAGAAAATAAACCTTTTCATCTTCAAATATTTTGCAATGACCTCCTGTACCTATATTACCATATAAGAAGCGGCTAAGCTCAATTAAAAACTTGTCATGTTCATAACCTAAGTTGATTAGGAACAAAATGTAAGAGACAAGTTTACCCAAAAATACAGACTGATTGACATCCCCTGAGGTATAGAGAGCATGAAATATATTAGGATGGCTAACCTGACAACAAAGAGAAGAAAATAAGGGAATGAATTGGTCGTCAAAAGACCCAACAAATGTCAGTTTAACATTACGTTTTACCAAGATTCTTAGACTTCTCACTAGCTCTTGACTTTGTAGACTATCTGGATCTTGGAAATCAAACATCTCCAACATTATATCATTTTCCAACTTTGAGTATTGTTTAACACTAAGCTTTGAGTCCAATCCTGGAACAGGACCCAGACAAATTCCGGCCATATTGATCATACCAATCTTTGAGACTTTATCCACATATCCCAATGTGATCAGCTTTGAGAGTATATGTATGGAAACTGGTACACTTTGGGAATGAGATGCAAATATCAGGTAGTCACATTCACATACTGAAGACATCCAATTTTCTAACAATTTGAACAGCTGACTGACTCTTTCAAAAATCTTACCCTCACCTTCTAAAGCAATAGTCTCTATATCAACGTCAATCTTATTGGCACAACACCATTTCATTAATGAGCGTTTTGCGTGATCTATAATGGTTGACGCTGATCCTGTAGACTGGCCAATCAAAGACCTTACCATTTTCAAAGGCAGAAATCCATGGATACCAATAATCACTGCTTTTTTCTTTAGCCATTTGGAAGATCTTGTGTGGGCTTCTTGGTTTGTTGATGACGTTTGGACTGAAATATGATTGGAAATTTCTTCTATATCACCTTTAAATTCAGTATATTTTCTTTTGTGATACAGATGCTTTTGGTTTTCAAAAAATATAGGGAATACATTGGACATCAAGATTCTTGTATTTGTTTTGAGAGTCTCGTTCCTGTAATTGATGTCTACATTTGGAAGAACAAAGCTATTGAATTCTTCTTGTTCTTCATCTGACTGAGTGTTGTCCAATGATTGTATCTGCTGCTGCTGCTTTGAAAATACTGGTTTGATCAAATTCTCATTAATTTCAAATTGAGATTGTGGCATGCTTTCCGTAAGAGCAGGGGTGTACTCACTTTCGGTTCCATCTACAGCAAGCTCACCTTTCACTACCTCTGGATCATCCTGCCTCAGTCTAGAAGAACTAAAGAAAGCCCAAGATGATGTTTTTATATCATTGGCTCTTTGGTTTTTTACTGCGTTAACCATATCTCTAGAGAACTTGGCACTACCTTCAATGGGAAGACTGTTTGCTGACTGGTCGTTTCCCCCAATCCCCCAAGTATGCCAATCCCACCAAGGCCTATTCGACGATTCAATCAGATTAGATGATCTATGACTTGGTGTTTTATGTAACGATGCTGTCGCACTTTCTATTTGATTAGCACTACTGAGGACTTCTGACACTTGATTTGGTGTAAATTCTTGAATACTTTTGTTGTGTTGAGTATTAGGATTGTATATTATACTGACCACAGATCCAATTTTAGAAACTGTATTTATCCAATCAACCCATGTTGACTGCTCTATCGTATTATCAATTGTGGCTATGTTTTCATTAATTTCTCTAGTTTCTCCATTGTCCTGGGAAGTCATTCCTGGCTCGACAGATGATGTGAATGGAGAAATATCATCTTGAAGTTGAGCCTCTTCGGGTATCCCTGAGGCATCCCCCGATCTCCAGAAAAACCAAGTAGATGATTTACGCTCTTGAGGATATATAGACTGTTTGTTCAAGGTGCTCATATCCTGGGATATTTCTGATTGGGAGTGTTGTCTGCGTAAATCTTCTCTGTATTCTTCAAGTGTATACTCCGGCTCTGGTGCCGGTAAAATATCTGCATCTTTTGTATCATGTTCGTTAAGTTCCTTGTCATTGGATCTCTCCTCCTGGTTGTGTTCATCCTGCCGTACTTTAGAGACATCAGAGACTGTGTTATTATCTGGCACTATTATATCAGAAGAAGCTGTCCTGTTCTTCCATGGGTTCAAAATGGAGCTTATGGATACATTTGAACGTGATTGGTGCATCTGAGAAGACTGTGCCTTTATTCGGACCGTAGAGCTCTCATGTTTGAGTGGGCTCTTCGCCACTTCGGACATTTTACTGTTATCAGTTCTTCTTGTCTTGTCTGCTGGATGGCAGCTATCAGTAAGAGCAGAAGAGTGTCATCTGCGCTGGCAGCCTGGCTTATCTTCTGTGGAGCTGTAGAAAGGCGCTTGCTTTTCTCGCAGACTATCTCCACACGCCAGAAATGGAAGATAAGAATAAAGCTCTTGGACCCCAGTCTTTCTTCTACACCCGTTTCAACTTCCGCCCATTCCAGCAATAGACATCAACTTTCTTCTTAAGTGTGACATTATGTCTACTGTATCAATGAGTAATACGTGGAAGGCAGATATTGCTAAAAAACTTGCTCAGAGAGACAACAGAGAAAAGTCCAAGACAGGTGTATTTACTTCCTGTATGTTTATCTTTATGGCGGTTAGCCTTGCGATTGATCCTACAATTTCATAGTTACTAACTTTAATTTCTGTTTTGCTTGTTGTTTAACGCAGTCAACTTCATGCATCAGCGTCTCAATGTACTGGAAACCAAATTGAGCATCTTAGAGATTTCTGAGGATAAAAGAGATACTGTCAAGTTACTCAATGATCTGGAAGCTACTAAGCAAACACTTGCCGCCAGAGAAACAGAGCTGGCCAGTATGATTCTTGAAAAAGATAAGCTTGTATCAACTGTCACAGAACTAGAAAAGAATGTCTCCATATTGAAAGAAGGCTATCGCAGCATGCAAGAAAAAGCTACAAGAACTCAAGAAGAAAAGAGGATCATTAACGACAACCTTGAAACGGTCAATGATACATTATTATCTTTACAAATTGAAAATAATTTATTGAATGAAAGCGTGGCCTCTTTAACCAGGGAGAATGAACAATTAGTGAAAAGATGGATGGATAGAATAGCTAAAGATGTTGAGGTTCTTAACGACGCAAATGATATCTTAGAACAGTCCAAGCGCTCAGTGACCCCCAAATAATTCTGATACTCTAATTTGGTTTGCCTTCACTTGGTCTTTCTCTGAAATCCAAAGATATTAAGTTCACATGATGTGCAAGAGGTCATAATCAATGTCATAATCAGTGATCTATCTATTCATCCCCATATTGACTAAACGCCGGACTCTAGAAGATGAGCCGCTTACAGAAATAAAATTTTTAGCTATTGCATTTATTTACTTATCGCTTTCCGTCTGCACTATCTATGGGATGTGGGTCAAGCAGCTAACAAAACACTCAAGACTAAAGCCCAGCTAGACAAAGCTTTTTGTTCACCATCATGAACGGATCATCTTTGTCTTTACTTGTCAAGCACTTGTCAGCTGAGCAACAAAGAGAGGTTTCCTCAGAACTATTGAGAAAATTCACTGATTCCGATTCTCCAAAAGGATCTGAGTATGAATACATTACACAATTCTGCAATCTGCTTAAAAATATACCTGAGGATATCAGAGATGAGTTTTACAGCACCGTGTTAGATTACTGTAAAAGTACTGTTATAAACTTGAGTGGTGATAACACCGTCAGCTCATTGAAATCAATTAGATTATTGGGAGAAGCTTACGTCAATTTATCTGAAGCTCTTATCGAGTTTGCATTGAATAAAATCGAATCATTTTTTACACAAAACCAAGTTTCATTTGAAAAGGCTTTAATCGAGAAAGTCTTCACTGATGTGAATGAGCCAATTAATACCACTGATTCAAGTGATGAAGGTACGGTGGATGAGATTAAACATATGTTCAAATTCTTAGAATCATTATTCATTTCAACTGATACTTTCCATGTTAATGATAAGGTAGACTCATTATGTTATATTTTTGTTACCGTGAACGATGAAGAGCTTTCATCTCTTGCTTTGAAGGTTTTAAAGTGGCGTTTTGACTCTATCTGTAGCTCATCGGCCACCATCGATAAGCTTTTCAAAGTTGTTTTCCAACTAATGAAATCGAATGACAAGACACTGAAATCAGCAGGATTTGTGCTATGGTTAAAATACTTCAAGAAAATGGGAATTGAATTGTTGTTTGCAAATGAACAATTTCAAAACATAATAAATTTACCTGAATATTGGGACTACCTTAAGCAAGGTTTAGTCAGTCAGACTCATGAACATAAGAAGTACAGTTTGACTCTTATTCAATTGACCTTACAATGCATTTCTAAAAATATTAGTATTGATAATCACGATATGAAATGGGTCTCTGTCGAGAGGGAAAAGTATATTGCAGCATGGAATAGATTCTGTACTTTGTTTGAGATTGTCGGTATTGATTCTTCAGTGAATCAAACATATGCCGCCTTCTCTGACTTGAACGCATTATTTTCTCCTGCTTCAGTCATTCCAGTTGGTTTCTCGCTGTGTATTTTGGCTGTTGGATTATCCAACTCTTTAGAAAGTGTAAGGAAACTTTTTGTTCAAGTTGTGTTTTCATTAGATAAGGAAAATTTACACGTTTTCAAATATGCTCGTGATTTCCTTGAAGATATTTTCTTACCTTTTGCGATCAACGCAAAGAACTTGAAGGTTATCAAGACTATGGACGACGTTTACCGTTGTGACTTTGGTAAACAATTGCAAAACTTCATAACAAATTGTGTCTCTCAGTTGAACACAGCCGAAGAAATCTCTTTATTCTCTGAGACCATATTATCAGTTTTAGTCAAGCATAATCTTGCATTTGATCCATCAAAGATTTATTTGTCTTATGGTTTATTAGAAGGTTTACAAAAAAAGAATATCAAGGGTTTGAATGCAAAGCATTTAGAAATTCTGAACTCCTTGGTTACTTGGCACGCTGAAGGTTTCCTCTTTGAGACTACTTTGCAAACCATTTACGTGAGACTGATGTTACTCGTTGATGTTCAATTATGCCCATTATCTACTTTACTTCAAACTTTGGGTAATTTTGTTTTAAATAATGGTTACGAGGTATTCATTGACAATCAAGAGTTTTTCATCGATTTCATCACTGAGTCATATGAACATGAAGAACTTTTAGATTTCTTCAATGAAAATTTCAAAATGTTGGATATCGAGACCACCATTGTCAGTTTATCTTTACTGTTTTCTGTTTATGGATCCAAGCAAATTACTAGTGTTTCTGCAAAGCTACTAAGTTATCCAGAGATTGATCTTTTGTTGGTCACCCTTTTGCACTCTAAGCTTGATTTCAATGACTTCTTCACAGAGACTTTGGTGGTTTCTAAAGTGGAAAGACTGTTTGGCAATATGTTAAGTGGAACTAAGGAGGGATTAGATGTTGAGATTTATTCCAGAGCTAATGAGCTTGTTGATTCTAAGCAACTTTTCAACGAAGAGTTCTGGATGAGTATCGAACTCAATGAGTTATTTGATGTTATCTTCAAGAGCCTAACTACATCTGATTCAATTGAAGATTTGACTTATGCAATTGCGCAATTCAAGTTCTTCACTGCATGTTTTGGCAAGTGTATCTATAATGAGGATTTCAGCTTCGCATTTGACAATTTTGCAGAACTATCCCAAAAGGCATTCAGCAAACAATCCAAGTCTGGTGCTTTGTTGAACTTCTATAGAACAAAAGACGAGTTCTTTGGTCTTGTAGCCACATGTTTTACTGAACTCTTGAAGATCGTTCCAGTTTCGACTGAGGCCGCTGATAAAGTACTGTCATTATGTGACAGTTTCGGCGCACATTCTGAATTTTTGTGTCCTTTAGCCAATGTCAAACTAATGTCTACTTTGATTGAGGTCAACCATAACGGTAAGTCTTTAACTAATGCCAACGCACATATGATTCTAGATATCATGAAAACAACATGGAATGATCTTACAGCAGACAGACTTGTATTAACTCATAAAGTATTGCATCAAAAATTCATTATTCTTTTAATGAATAAGACTTTGCTCAAGTTGTCTATCGATGATGAAGAATTGGCTGAAAAGATTTTTGCTATTGCTGAAGAGGTTATTGAGCAATCTTTTTTCAGAAAAGCTCTTTTACCTGTGTTATTCAAATGCGTCTCTGATTATCAATTAGAGGACAATGAATCATTTGAAAAGACTCACTGGTTAGGTAGAGTGTTAGTGCATGGTAATTATCTTTTACAAACAGACCACAATGCTTTCAAGATTGATATTGTCATTGCCAACGATGTCTTTAATCCACATTTAAACATGTTAGGTGACGACATCTATAACAGAGTTTATGGAGATTTAGAAGTTTCATACAAAGTTTTGATATCAGGTATCACTGCATCTATCAAATCTGTTGAATTTGCCAAATACATTTGGGATTATATTATTGATAATGAGTCGATTTTCCATCTTCATAGAGCTGCTAAACCAAGAGATTCAGAAGAGCAATGGAAACGTATTCAATTATTCCAGATGATGTTGATGTGTATCCAGTCTTTGACCCCACAATTATGTCTCGATTACATGAAAGACGCCATTTTAAAGAGTATTTTCTGGGATCCATCACCATTATGTCGTAACTACATGGAGTGGATGATTGCTTATTGTATTTACACATTACCTGAAAGCAAAGATGAACTATTTGGTTATTTCATTGACGATGTGATGAAACAGAAGCCAAGTGTTGTTACAATGTTTGAAAGAATCTCATATCTTGTTGCACATAAATTAAATCAGTCAGAAGAAACCGAGCGTCTAAGAGGATTTATTTCCAGATACCTTATTCCAGCGGCCAGTTCCAATAGGGCTGTGAATCGTCATTTCTCTGTTTCATTGATCTGTTCTATCTATCCTGAGATTGTTGAAAAAGACTTGAAGTTACCTATTGAATTAATTGATGCCTTGAAAGGTATTTATGATTTAGCCGTTGGTGCTGATGGGTTCGGAACACATAGACATGGAGACGCCCTATTGTGGGATATTGTAGAAGATTTGAATTTATGTGGTCTTTCTGGTGGTGTCTTGTTGAAGATCTCTGATCGTGAAGTTGATGCTATTAGAGAGGCTACTTACCACAAATACTTACCTAAGGCGTACGTTGAGAAAGGCTTATTAAGAATTCCAATTGGTTATGATGAAGAAAGTAAGTGGATCCAAGCAAAGAGAAGTAATGAGATTGCTGTTGAGAAGTATTTCCAAGTTGATACAAACAGTAATGGTTTAGAAAATGCTACTGAGTCCTCTTTATTACAGATCAAGAGTGGTGCATGGGCTACAGTCTTAGAAGAGATTGACCAAGACAGTGGTGATTTGGATGAGAGTAATGTAGTTGAAGGTGCAAATGGTATAAGAAAAGTAGTCAAGAGATCTCCATTGATTGTAGTGAGTTCCCTTGTTGACAAAGCACCCAACTTAGGAGGTATCTGTAGATTATGTGATGTTTTGGGAGCAGGATGGATGACTGTTGATGATATCAAGATCAAAGAGGACTTTGAGTTCCAAGCTGTTGCTGTGACTGCTGATCAATGGATGCCTATTCTTGAAGTCAAGATTGGTGAGATTACTGAGTTTATGAGGCTAAAGAAAAGAGAAGGTTATACTTTAATTGGTTTAGAGCAGACAGATAAGTCTGTTGAACTGAACAGTGATTTGAAGTTCCCTGAAAAGTCTTTGATCTTATTAGGTAAGGAAAGAGAAGGTATCCCCGGTGAGTTATTAGCTGAGTTAGATATGTGTGTTATCATCAAGCAAGTTGGTGTTATCAGATCGATGAATATCCAGACTGCCACAGCAGTTATGGTTCATGCTTACTCCTCTCAGCATTGTTGATAGTTTCAATTGTACATAGTATAGAGTATATAGTTTAATTACAATCTGCTTAGCTTATCTTATATTTTTGTTGCGTGATCATCTTTTAATGGTATGTTTCCAAGTCAAGTAAACGCAATTATCGGGAAATAGGTAGGGGTGATTCAAGTAAGATGATCTAATACGGACGGCAGGATAGCGAGTACAGGAAAGAAATCAAAACCGAAACAAAGCAATCATATCCCCGATAACATGATATGATAGTGGAATACCAAGAGATGATATATAGAGAAATATGTATATAATGTAAGTATATTAGAAGGGGTCTCTGCTCAATTTGGTTAATGACCGATGTTTACAATAGAATACAGGAATATTTAGTTATAACGTACAGTAGTCGCTTTTATGCGGTGTTTCAGGTGTGTTGTATTCACTAGCGTTGACAGGCTGGTTTCAATAGCAGTCGTCCTCGGAGATCTGGGTCGTGGTGGTGCTAATGAAAGGATAAGCAACCACAGAGCTGGAGGTGACAATGCCATCAATCCCATTCAAGTGGGTCCAAAGAGGCAGATCGGGGATTGTTCCAACGCGTCCGACTGGATTGGGCAATTCGCAAACACCAAGCGCGTTCTCCTTTTGTTGCACCACCTCGGTGTACTGAAATCTACTGTTACCACTGTATAGACATGGATATAGATTGAATAAAAAAATACATCCATATAGATATACACTCCAAGATCTATACAATCACATATATATATACACACAAATGCATCGAAATACGCACAAAGAGAGCCTTCCAGATGAGCACCCTCCCAGAGTTACCCTCCAAGACGCGCTTTTGGTGAAAAAAAGGAAAAAGCAAAGCCAAGGGCAATAATATAATAGAGCAAGAGAATAGAGTATGGAAAATCCCATCACCAGAAACACGCCCGACCGTGTTTCTCTTTTGTTTCCGCTTTCGTGTCGCATCTTTCATATAAATACCCAGTTGGTCCCCCAAGTCTACCCTGAGTGCATGTCATATATCTGTTTGCATCTTTGATCTTTTTTAGAACATCATCAACAAGCTTATTTGCATCGCTTCATATCGCTAATAGCTTAACCTTAATCTTTATTCTCCTTTCCCGCTAAACATGTCCGTCCAAGAAACACCTTCCAAGGTTGCCGCTAACGCCCTCTCCAACTTAGACTTATCCAACATGGACAAGAAGGACTTGACCGCCGCCTTAACCGCCGCTGCTGCTCAAAAGGAAGCTCTTGCAGCCAAGCCTGCTGGTCAACCAGCTCAAACCGAAGCTGAGAAGAACGAAATTGAAAAGCAACATAAAGAATTCTTGAACAAGCATCAAGTTCACCGTCACAAATTAAAGGAAATGGAAAAGGACGAACCAGTATTAATGGAAAACAAACGTCGTTTCGTCTTATTCCCAATCAAATATACTGAAATCTGGCAAGCTTATAAGAAGGCTGAAGCTTCTTTCTGGACTGCTGAAGAAATCGATTTATCTAAGGACTTACACGACTGGAACAACAGATTAAACGAAAACGAAAGATATTTTATTTCTAGAGTCTTGGCTTTCTTTGCTGCTTCTGATGGTATCGTTAACGAAAATTTGGTTGAAAACTTTTCTGCTGAAATTCAAATCCCAGAAGCTAAATGTTTCTATGGTTTCCAAATTATGATGGAAAACATTCACTCTGAAACCTACTCTTTATTAATCGATACTTATGTCAAAGATCCAAAGGAAGCTGAATTCTTATTCAACGCTATTGAAACTATTCCATGTATCAAGGAAAAGGCTGACTGGGCTATCAGATGGATGGGTAACGATAACGCTTTATTCGCTGAAAGATTAGTTGCCTTTGCTGCTGTTGAAGGTATTTTCTTCTCTGGTTCCTTTGCTTCTATCTTTTGGTTAAAGAAAAGAGGTTTAATGCCAGGTTTAACCTTTTCTAACGAATTAATTTGTAGAGATGAAGGTTTACACACTGATTTCGCTGCCTTATTATTCTCACACTTGAACAACACCCCAGATCCAGAAATTGTCCTTAAGATCATCACTGAAGCCGTTGAAATTGAAAAGAGATACTTCACAGATGCTTTACCAGTCTCATTATTAGGTATGAACTCGAACTTAATGTGTCAATACGTTGAATTCGTTGCTGACAGATTATTAGTCTCTTTAGGTTGTAAGAAACATTTCAACGCTACTAATCCATTTGACTTTATGGAAAACATTTCATTAGCTGGTAAGACCAACTTCTTTGAAAAGAGAGTTTCTGATTACCAAAAGGCCGGTGTTATGGCTGGTACTCAAAAGAACCCAGAACCAACTTCTGGTAACTTCAACTTTGATGAAGATTTCTAAATCCACAATGCAATTACCGAAAAACAAATCAAAATCAATCTTGTTTTATTATTATCGTTTCATTTATACATCATTGCATTGTCTCTTCCCCTAAAAGTATAACTACATCTACTACTATTTTAATGACCTTTTTTAATGCCTGACATGTCTCTACTACTAAAAGTTAGTTGTTAAGTTTCATTGTCTTTCTCTTTTCTTTTCTTATTATAGCTGGGTACCGATACCAGCAGCTGGCCTGCTTGCAGAGCCGTGTACATTAGATTAATATATAGTTAACTACTTTAACTAATTTCACTTTTTTCCGTTTAACCGTTTTAACCGTTGTAAATCAAAAATGTAATAATAAACTAACTAATGTTAAGGTAGTATGCTAATTCTAATTCTCCAGGGTAACCTCAATTTTTTTCTGTTTTCCGCGTTCAAAATTTTGCAGAAAGCTGGCTTTGGGTGTCTTATCTCTCAGCATTTCTCCCGTGAATTTTCTGGCTCCCACTTTACTTTCTTCTTTGATATTCTGTGTCAGGTACCGGCTCTGAACCTAGTTTCTAGTTCTCTAGTCAGTCTCCCAATTGTGTGCGTCCAGGCTTAAGAAATTGCACCTTCACGAAAGTCTCATCGGTTCGGTTTGTCGTGAAAAAAAAAAACGGCAAGATCACCCCCAAACAGAAAAAAGTGTTGTCACCCATCACTATAATAATCACCACCAGTAACACTACTGTCCAATTACCCTATAGGTGATGTCCACATCTGTTGCTCCTAACACTGAGCCCACTACGATGATCCGCAGAACATACAGCGATGCGATCCGTGCGCTCAACTCCCTCCAGAGCAACTATGCCACCATAGAAGCAGTCCGCCAAGCTGCCGTGTCGTCTAATAAGCAGACCCTCATGCAGAGAAACGCAATGCTCATGCCAGAGATGATCGAATGGACTAAACGTATTGGAATCCAACCAGCTGATCTGAATCGTCTTAACGTGATCCATGTCACCGGAACAAAGGGTAAGGGCTCAACTTGTGCATTTGTCCAGAGTATCTTATCTCAATATAGATCAAAACATCCTTTAAACTCTAATTCAAGCTCATCTCATTCATTAAACGAAGTATCATCTTCTCGTTCTCATTCAGTCACCTCTTCATCATCTGACTCTGCTTCTCTTTTGGGAGGCATCACCAAGATTGGTCTGTATACTTCCCCACATTTGAAAAGTGTGAGAGAACGTATCATGATCAATGGCAAGCCAATAACAGAAGATTTGTTCACCAAATACTTCTTTGAAGTCTGGGATAAGCTGGATACTTCTTCAAGTGACCTCTCACAATTCCCACACATGGGACTCGGATCCAAACCTGCATACTTTAGATTCTTGACTTTACTTTCGTTCCATACTTTTCTCAAGGAGAATGTCAACACTGCCATCTACGAAGTTGGTGTCGGTGGTGAATACGACTCAACCAATGTGTTTCAGGAACCCACATGTTGTGGTATCTCTGCCTTAGGAATTGATCATGTCGTTATGCTAGGTGACACATACGAGGAAATTGCTTGGAATAAGAGTGGTATCTTCAAGAAGGATTCAGCTGCGTTCACTGTACAGCAAGTCTCTGAGGGCGCTATGCAAGTGATCCAAGAAAGAGCACAGGAAAGACAAGTTTCCAAGCTTTCTGTTGTTGGTGTGAGATCTGACCTGGGCGATATAGAGTTGGGTCTCAAAGGTGATTTCCAAAAGCAAAATGCATCATTGGCAGTTGAGTTATGTGCCGAGCATCTGAATAGATTGAACTACTATAACCACATCGATATTACCAATGAGCTTCCAGCTGAGTTTATCAAAGGTCTCGAGACTGCCCAGTGGCCAGGTAGATGTCAAACTATAATAGACTCGAAGAGACCAAATGAAGTAACTTGGTACATAGATGGTGCTCATACAAAGGAAAGTATCGAAAATGGTTCCAAATGGTTCACTCAAACCGTGCAAAACTCTACTAATAAAAAAGTTCTTCTTTTCAATCAACAAACCAGAGATGTTGAAACCTTGATTACACAGCTCCATAAAGTAGTATCTCAGGGGAATGTCTCTTTTGACCATGTCATTTTCACCACAAACATCACCTGGTCATCAGGCTACTCTGAGGACTTGAAGTCTATCAACACTTCCAGCGAACAAGTCGACTCCTTGGAAGTACAGCACAAGATGGCTGAGATATGGAATAATTTGGACAAGAAAACAAGCAGAAAGCACATCTTCCATGACATCGAAACCAGTGTCAACTTCATAAGAAGTTTAGAAGGAAATTTGGACGTCTTTGTCTGCGGTTCTCTCCATCTTGTTGGTGGCTTTCTTGTTGTCCTTGACGGCCAAAAGAGCTAGACGCATCAATTAATATATAGATTTACATAAAACGTATAAACATACACACGTCACACGCTGCACAGTATTCCCAATAGACCTTGCTTTGAGCAATAATGAATAATCAATAAGAAGAAGGGTCCCAAACGGCGGTCCTGCGAGTCTCAGCTAAAAGCGTGGAAGCAAATCCAAGGCAGATCAATCTGCGAGTGAGCCCAGCAGCTGGGGTACACCATGTATCAGTAACTGGCATTTACAATATACAAACTGCTGTACCGACCATTCTTACTTGTGCACAGTGCTTCAAAATACTGATATACCAAACAAAGATATTTCTGGAAGGCTTAGTGCTCACTGCTAAGACCCTCATACCCATTTTTGCCCTACTGTCCTGGAATTTTTATTCCCGAACCCTCCAGAACAATCAGCATTTGGTCACCATAAACTTTATTATTGACTAGCATATTGCCGAAACAAAGATGAGCAGGCGATCTAGAATCGATGAGAGGGCAGCTATTACAAAGGTATGTTTCGAACAAAGAACTTGTGATTGTCATTTTCAACTTCAGTCACAATTTCAATCTCAATCCTAGTTCAAGTTTTACTAACTTTTTTTTGACGTCGTTTTATTATCAACAGAGGTCCGAAGACTACACCGAATTAATCAAGAAGTTTACCAACCCTGCTCTCACAGAAATAGGAAACTACAAAATTATCAAGGAAATTGGACATGGAGCCTTTGGACAGGTATTCTTGGCATACCATAAACTTCTCCGAGTAAAGGTCGTTTTGAAAAAGGGTCTCAAGACCTTGGATAGTGATAATCTTATGAGAGAATATTACTCCCTCCGAGAGTTTAGAAGTCATCCACATATAGCAAAAATCTACGAGATAATAATAACAGAGATACATGCGTATATGGTCCTAGAGTATTACCCCAATGGAGATCTCTTTGAGTACTTAACAGCAAGAAGGAAACTGTCATTAGACGAATCACTTTATTTCTTTACGCAAATCTGTGGAGCGGTTCATTATATTCACCGCAATAACTGCTGTCATCGTGATCTAAAACTAGAAAATATTTTACTAGATAATAATCTGAATATCAAACTATCTGACTTGGGATTCACTAGAGAGTTGCCGTATTCTTTAAACCAAAGAAGTAAAGCTCTTTTGAATGAATTTTGTGGAACCACTGCATATATGGCTCCAGAAATTATTAAAAGACAACCATACTCTGGTATAAAGATTGATATATGGGCTCTAGGTATTATACTATACACATTGATCATGGGTGTTATGCCATTTGACGACTCATTGTCCGATGAGGAATTGGAAAAAGCCATTCTTGAGACGGAACCAGAGTATAATTCAAACTTAATCTCGAAGTCAGAAGTTATTATTCTTTTACAGACTATGCTTTTGAAAAATCCAGACGATAGACCTAATACTTTGGAGACAATTTTAGAACTGCCCTTATTATCTCCATATGGTGGTGACTTTCAACTTGCCACTATCGATAAGATTATGAGAGATAATCTAAATGGTAAGGAAAAGACCTTCTCGAGTTCAGAAAAGCATTTGATCAAAGAATTAAAGAACTTGGGTATAGATAAAGAGCTATTAGTCAAAAGTATTGAGCATGATCATCTGGATTCAGTTGTTGGTTTTTGGGAATTGCTCAAAGAGAAGAAAAAGAACTCTATGAAGAAAAAATCGAAAAGCAGAAGCAGAAGTATGTTACGACTTAACTCGTCAAAGCATTTCACAGATGCTAAATCAGCAGCTAAGGCTCCATTAATGAAACTTAATTCAAGTATAAGTATATTTAGCTCTAATTCTTTGACAACACCGCAACCGCAAATGAAGTCCCAGCCAAAGGGTGCAGATGAAACTCCGCCATCTACACCCTTAGCTCATAACGACCAGCTTTTCAACTCTACAACTAATCATACCGCAGAGGATAAATTTCAAAAGCGTATAGTCAGCACACCAAGTACACTAGGAAGAAAGGACAGTGTCTCAACATCAATTGATCAACCGTTAGAATTGAAAGTACGCCATACCAAAATTCCACCTGCCACAATTCATTTACCAGAGGATAACACAGCATCTGACGCATTCTCCATCACACCTTCTATAAATACGCCAAAGTCAAACGGTGCTGTTATCTCTAATCATGGCAACTCTGGTTCTGTATCCAATTCTCTGAGCTTACCTTTGATGCCTAAGGAAAATGGAACCGAACATGGAAATCCGCACTCAAGACAGTTATCCGATGATTATAGCGTTAGATTCGATGAAACAGCAATGGATCTAAAACAAGCCACTGTGGACTCTCCAATGGCATATGGTAAACCACCTATGATCAAAGATTCCCTTATTAAACCCATATCGAATTTGTCAAAGAAAGAATTTAATGATTACGATAATTATAGTTATAATCATAGTCAAAATCAAAACAATAGCAATACACCATCTTCTCGTTCAACATCATACAGTGAATCCACGACAAAGGAAAAGAAAAAATCTAACAGATTATCACTAAAATATATTGTTTCCAAGTTGACAAAATCAAAGGGTGATAATAATCGTAAAGAAGAGACCACCTCGCCATCTACTTCTTCTCATATGTCCAAGTCGACCGATATTTTCAAAGCAAACGAATCCAACAGGTCCAATACTTTTACTCCACAAAGCAATAACTCATCATATCCAAATCCTGATAGTTCTTTCCGTAGCACATCCAACTCTACGAGTACGCCACTAAGGGCATCACAGAGAATAAAGAGATCAAGTGCAACAAGTTTGAGCACGCTGGGAGATACCAGTTATACTTCTAGAATAGTCCCTTCTAATCAAATTCTTAATAATGGACCAACAAATGATGGTAGCAATAGGGAACTCAAACTGGATGGATTACAGCCGATAAGTAAGGTCAACAGTGCAAACACAACAAACACAAAGTCAAATGTATCCTTTGTTGAACCAGAGACACCACAAATGAATGGCACCGACTATCTGAATTCTGAACCTCACCAGCATATGAGTAGTAATGGCAGCACCCCATCTCAATCTCATGATCTCAATTACTCGTCTTCTATGAGCAGACACAATTCTAGGGGTAAAAGAGCTACAAGACCTGGATCTGTTATCTCTACATATTCGATACAAACAACTATTTCTGAGACCTCAAATGGTTCAGGTTATGTAACCGGTTACTCGACAGATAATAACACTTCGGTACTTCAAAATCCATACCACCAAAACATATCCAACAGTCCATCTAATAACTTGTCAAACTCGTCAACAGCCGTAAGTGGTAGTTTGACCTCTTCATCCGCTCCAAATGGGAACTCTTTGAAAAGACCAGCATATAATAGGGCTAAAACCAGTGAGTTGTCCCTTTCGATACAAAACCTTAGCTCTCATAATTTAACAGACTCTCCGAACTCTTCTTTCACAACACTTTCACGTAGTGGATCTATAGATTCGTCCAATAGGGGAAGACGTAAGAAGAAAGGTGGAAATAACAGAAGTCATGGATCAACGAAGAATGGAACTTCTAACAATTATAGTCTTGAGACTTCGACGACGCATGATTTTCTGAGAAGGAGCAAATCACCAGCTCCTTCATCTAGATTGAATACGAAATGGTACAAGCAATCACTTGCTTCACCGCTACCGTTAGCGGGGTTGAAGAAACAAACAAAAAATAAGAGAAGTCAGCCTGTCATTGAAGAAGAAGAATCAGATGGAGAAGAATCGGTCTCTATTCCTGGATCAGGACAAGTTAATAGAAATAACGTAGCCCCTGATGGTGAGCAACAATTAGGAGATCCAGAGTTTCCTTCTGCTCCATTATTAGACATTAATGAAAGTGGAAACGGAACAGGCTTAGGTATCAAGTCAGCTGTTGACTCAGATGTGTACTCTGAGGGAGAAGACGATGACGAAAGACGACAATTTGAACAGTTGCTTCTTGACGATGATGAGGAAGAGGATGGATTGTTGGGTGATGATTATGACGAACGCGACATTGATGATCTTGATGAGGGAATAGAAGCTGATGCTGATGAAGATGACGAGGGCTTCCTTGAAGAAGACGACTATCGAGGATTGAGGAACCGTGTTGGTCTTTAGTCTGGCATGGTGAGAATATGGCAGCAATTATCCATTCAAAAGTTTAGTGAAAACCCATTTATGATTACATGCTCTTGTACGTCTACAGCTAACATTTGTGTAACTTCTAGTGAATTTTTATAAAGATACTTAATATATGTATGTCTAATTAATTGAAAAAGTTGGCGAACTTCTGTTGCTGAGACGCCTTTGCCTCTTTTTGCAGTTTTGTAAATTTTTCAATTGCACCAATAACAGCAGGATCTGTCTTTGCTGTAGACTCATCTCTGATTAAAATCAAATGGCTCAGAGCAGACTCGTAGTCTTTTAAGCCACCGTATGCCATTGCCAGTCTATAAATCACTTTACTCTGTTCTGCAGCTGTCATAGCCTTAAACCCCTTACCATCTCCATCAGCAAGTATATAATTGCAGTATTTGATCACCTGTTTATACTCTTGTGATTGCAAGCTCACAAGCGATAAGTTTAAGTATATCTTTCTCTTGATCTCAACAAAATAATCATAATATTTCTTATCAGACCCTTCATCCGGTATAAGTTCAGTTGCATATCTTGCAGCCTTCACCCACTTAAAGTAAGCCTCTTTTAGCTTCTTCTGTTTAAACAGCAAAGTTCCAGACTCTTTTATCAGACTCACAATACGGTAGTTTGCCTCAGCATTCTCGAGATCCAACCCTTCGTTGTCATCGGGATACTCCTCGTAGAAATCTCTTCCTATCGTATCATAGCTGCAGTTATACACAGGAACACCCAATGATTCTTCCCATATGCCACAATCAGTGATTAAAACTCGGTTATCAAAGTCAGGACAATTTGTAGTTTTGGAAACATTGACTTTCTCAATGGTTCTAACAGTGGATTTCCCTTTTATTACCTTACCAAACACACTATGCTTTCCATTAAGATGTGGAGCTGGCTCGGTGGTGATAAAAAACTGCGACTGATTGGTAGAAATCCCACTGTTTGCCATGCATAATTGAAATGATTTGTCTATCTCAACCAAGTTCTCATCTTCGAATGGTAACCCACCTTCATAAATTGATTTACCACCCTTGCCGACGTTTTCAGATGAGTAAGTCTTTCGATTCTCGTCGATTCTACCAAAATCGGTGTCTCCACCTTGAATCATGAAACCCTTGATTATTCTATGAAAGTAAGTGGACTTGTATCCCGTCTCTGAGGTCGATAACTGTGCAAAATTAGCACATGTTTTTGGTGCTTCTTGTGTGAATAATTCGAAGACAATTCTTCCAATCGGCTCTCCACCAATGGAGATGTCCATATAGGTTAATTTAGAACTTTTTTCAGTCATACTCATGTTCCCTAATATAATAAATACAGAAATATGACAGTAATACTGTTTTCCCTTGGGTTTTTCTTTACTTCTTTCTACTACAGCTACTTTAATCTTACTCAGATCTTGAAATATCAGAAGCGAAAAAAAGTGTTACCCCGTATTTTCACACTTAAAAAATTACCCGGTCTTTTGGTTATTGGTATATATTCCTATTTGCATTGTCTGCATCTACAAACCGGCTCTATTTCAAAGGCTGTCTGTTGATCTGTCAATATGTTTATATGTGTAGCTTACTGATCATAATCGTACAAAGATTGAAGGTATTCATGTCTATGGAAAACGGGTTGGATCGACTTTTTGTATAACTCACGAATATTACATAGTTTACATAATATAAATTGCATTTTTATTTTTATACGAGCCATATCATTCTTCAAATTCAAAACGGTACTCCAAACTCATCCAATTCTTGGTTAGCTATAGAATCAAGTGCCTTTTTCACTGAACGAGCAATCTCCTGTACCATCTTGATAGCCTTGATCATCGCATGCTTATGAATACCCTTATTGTCAGAGTTATTTAAAGATATGGATTGAATAGGTGGAACCACTTGACCGTTGTTATAGCCCATACAAATACCATGTTCCATCACTTGTTGTTCTTCTAAACTTGGATCAACGAAGCAATTCTTACCAGCAACACCTATGACAAATAACAAGCTTGGAGCGAATACGTTATCATCGTCAAATTCGTTTCTAGGAATCAAATATTTGGATGACTCCCAATCATCCGCAAAAGAAGGCTCTTCTTCTATTTCTTTGTCGTTCACTGTAGAGACTAATAGCGGTAGTCTGGTTGATTTTAATGCCAAGTAGGTACCCATGGACGCTAATGATAGCAATGAATATAATGTATATGAGGAAATATTTAAGTCAGTCGGTACCGACATGACTATTATATCAATGTGTAAAAGAAAAGAATATTTATCTGTCAATTTCAAATAATCCACATCAAAGTTATCAATCAAAGATTTGGTAAGTAAAGTGGATAAATCAAGACACAAGCTTGAATCATCTCTTTGTCCTGGGATATCTGTTTCTATTTTGATCAGATCGGCTATGTTTGTGGAGCGTACTACTTTGGCCTTAATACTAGTTATGCATTCCAAACCGTCTGGTAAGTATATTCTAGATGAGCCATTGGACATGGGTATGAAGGAGCAAATGGCTTTCAAAGGTCTAAATTGATTTGGTTTTCTAGAATCTGTTCTGGGAACAGTTGAAGATGAGACTAAAGAGTCGTAGATGAAAGACCTTTCCGTCACTGAAAGCACCATTTTATTATTGTGTTATCGCTTCGATAATGGATATAGTGCTTCTGTCTGAGATATAATCAGAAAACAACCAGCATAGATGTGCATATATCTTAACATCACCTATACTAGTGCTGATAATGACTTGAATAATTTTTTATGTACGCCGATCGACGCGATTTGAAAAATCACTTTGGAGTTTTGGTTTTAGAACTATGACAGTTCATAATAATAGCATATTGGAGTGCTCAAATCACTGCACATTGGGAGTTTCAGAAAAGTAAACCGAAGGGGAAGAAGCTGAGAAGGGAAAAGGCAAGTCATGAGTCAGTCACAAGCAGAAGTTTTGTCAGATGCACAGCGAAGGAAGTTGGAGCAGACGTACAAGGAGTTCAAAGCGGCGCCAAAGTATGATCTCAACTCAGAAGAACTCTTCTGTACGTGTCGCTCGCAGGATGACGGAAGATTAATGGTTTGCTGCGATGGATGTGATGAGTGGTACCATTTTAAATGTGTGCGTTTGAACTCCACGTACAAAGACTTAGTGAACAACTACTTTTGTGAGTTTTGCGATTTACTTTTCCACAAGGGCAAGACCCTTTGGAAGAAGAAATGTATGCTACCTGGATGCTACAATCCAGTGAGAATCGAAGTCGACGAGGCAGACCCAGAAAAGAAAGTTGTGTCCAAGTATTGCAGTGACGAACACGGTTTGAAATTTATGAACGATTTGCTGACAAAGAAATTCATTGATAAGAAAGATGAAAGTAAAGACAAAAGCCAAGGTACATTGACCATCTCAGAGATTTCTATGGCACTCAACAAGACACAGGCTTTACCTGATTTCAAGAATTTAGGAGAGATGGGAATGCCGCAGTTTTCTGAATTCTACAAGGACAGGACAAGTAAGGACTTTGTCATTCCACAAGAAACACAAGAACGAATCGATAAGAACTCAAATGAAGCTAAAGTTCTTTCTAATGAACTTGAAATTTTCAACAGAAAGTTGAAGTACCTCACAAGATTAAAGGAGAAAATCAAGTTATACAACGATCAGATGCAAAAGACTGAAGAACTCAGACAAGCTAAGAAAGATGCCAAAGATGAGCTCGAGCCTGATGCCCAAGTAGAGGCTGATAATGATACACCCATGGATGGAAGCAGTGTTGCAAAGCCAAAGAAGAAATCTGCAAAGAACAAGAAGAAGAAGAAGACGAAGAAGATTGATATTTGTGGCTTCGACCCTAATCTGAGGCTGGACCATTCTGATTGGCTGGTATTTGAAGCTTGTGATGACTACAAGACTTTGATAAGAGATGATATTGAGTCTATCAAAACACTAGAAGACCTAAGGATCGATGCGGAGAAGTTCCAGGTTGAATATACTTTATTTAAGGCACAGCAAGATGCTGAAGAGGCAGAGGGAGAAGATGAAGAGAACGATGAGACTGAAGCTAAGAAGGACAAACCCGAGGATGAAATGGACGTAGCTGATGATGAATTTGACATTAGCGAGTCTTATTTCAAGGACATTTGCCTCAAGGATAAAAGGAAGTGTAACAAACACTCTACATGGTATAACATCTTCAACGACAGGTTTCAGTTCAAGATTGACGATCTGGGCTATGAGATCAAGGAATTACAGACTAGGCGTGACGATCTCCTTGTTGATTTGAATTTGAGATTATGGGAAGCTTATCAATTAGGCGAATTGGTGTTGTGAACAGTTAAAAGATAAATATCATTGTTCAGTTTGTATATCTGTTAAAAAAAAAGTACATAGTTTTGTATATTATTCTAGTTATAATTAGATATTTAAGCAATAGACCTAATTATTTATTCCATAGCAACGTCTCCCTCGGCATCTTTGACGGACTCTTTGTTTTCCTTAACTGTTTCATTGGATTCTTCGACTACAAGAGCAACATCTTCTTTCTTTTCCTCGGTTTCTTCAGTCTTGTCGTCATCCTTTTTCGTCTCCTCCTCCTCCTCCTCCTCTTCTTCCACTTCCTCTTCTTCTTCCTCATAATAAATTTTTGGCTTCCATACTTCGACCAAGTTATCTCTAGCACAAGTGATCAATGTATCGGGTATCACAGGATGCCAAGCAGACTCGCTAATTGGACCTGTGTGACCACCGTGTATAAAGGCTAAACAAGGGTCAACATAGTCGTTTTTCTTCTTCTCGTATTGTTGTATATCGAAATCTCCATCTGATAGTCTTTCCAAGTTCCAAATGATACAACGACGATCAAATGAAGAAGAAGATAATAAGAATGGGTTTTGTGGACTAAATTTCAAATCCAAAAGACAATCGCTATGACCGTATAGTTTACGAATTGGTGTGGACAAATTACGGAGATCCCAACAGTTGACAAAATTATCTCCTCCACCAGTGACTAACAAATGTGGTAAGTGGTGGTTAAACTCAACACAAGTAGCGTTGGATTCATGAGCATTGTCGACTTTAATAACTTCCTTTGGATTTCTCACATCGTTGATAAATAACTGCTTACCGTCATTGACTGAGGCAAAGATATCATTTATTTGTCTATTCCATGAAACGTCATTGACAATAGAAGTATTTGAAGTGAAAGTTTGTAAAGGCTTAGTCACATTGCTAGTTGATAAATCCCATAATGCAATGTTAGTATCCTGTGAAGCACTGAGTAATTGGTTCTTATCAGATTGTGGATTCCATTCTAAGCCAAATCCATCCAATGTATGATATTTCAGCTCGTATTTCGGTTTTCCCTCTGCGTTCTTGTCAAACACTAAGACAGTACCGTTGTTTGTCTGGGTGGCAATCAAGCCGTTTGTTTGGTTAATTTTCAATTTGTTAATTTCACCAGGATGAGACCATTCTTTCAATAGCTTGAACTGACACCCTTTGATATCCAAGGAGGAAGAAGAGTTGGTAATATCGGTTATTGGCCTTGGTAAGTCAACAGAGTAAAGACTCAGTTTGTTATCTACTCCATTGGGTGTGTGAGTACCGATAGCAAAGCTAGCTGATACGAGCGCTGGGTTAGCAGATGATACACTTGTCTCGGAGAACCAGTCTACAGAGAGACTTGGCCATTCAAGAGCATATGAGTAAATGGAGTCATAAAGCATAGGGCTTGTCTTCTTCCAAATCTTAAACTCTTCATTGATGATCTTTTCACTAAGAATGTACTTCTCTTTGTAGTCTGTTGAAATGGAGTAATGAAAAAAAGTGTTAGTTAGTATTAAGGCGGGATACATGTACGATTAATCGATTGACTTGGTGAGAAAAACGTACCTTCAGGACTAGACTGAACAGGATGCTCTGATGCAACAGCCATGACTAGTATATCAGGATTGGTTATGTCTTTATACTAGTTTGAGAAGCGATACGTTTCAAAGAATAAGAAGAATGGGAATTAAAGAGCTAGGGGTTTATTATCTCTGTCTATCTATCTGCTCTATTCCTTCTTTCAAAGTTCACCATCCGCCTCGGTGCATTGCTATGACAAATTCAACTGTTGTTGTGCTTGTACAGCTTTCATTATCATTACTATTATTATCATTATTAGTTCTATTTATCTGTCATTATCGTTATAAGTACGTGATTCACTCATCCTCTAGGCCAAGGCTATTTAGAAAAGCAGCAGCTGGACCCTGTCCACCCATGCTCTTGATCGCGTTCATCATTGCTTCTCTTGCCTCTATCAGATCCTCTGGACCAGAGAAGTCTCCGAACCCAAATTTGTCCTGATCATCCTCATCGGCATCGTCCTGGTCATCGTCATTTTCACCATCCTGGTTCTGAATTTCATCATTTATTTTAGCCCTAAACTGCTCCATGTCTTCGTCTTTCATTTTCAGAGCTTCTTTGCAGAAATACTCAAAGAAATCATCTTCATCGACATCCACTTTTTCATCTTTGAAAAACTGTCTAAATTTGACGTTTTCTTCGTCAGAAGTGTAATCTGAGTCGTCATTATAGTTATCTGAGTCATATTCAAATTTCTTTGCATCAAGTTCATTTTGATGAGCTCCTTTTTGCTTCTCCTTATTTGATTTGGTGGTAGTCTTGCGCTTAGAATCTACCCCGTTAAAATCGCTCTCCTTTGAAAAGAAAGTCTGCATTTTCTTGACAAGACGCTCGTATTCTTCTTCTTGATTTACATTTTCTTTTGCTCCTGGTTTCTGGCTTCCTTTAACAAGGTCTTGAAAATACTTATCATCCGTTTCGTATATTTCAGAGGTTATGCCCTGTTTCAGTAATGTAGTTTGTAGTAAATCAGCCTTGATATCTGAGTTATACATTTTCCATGCATCATAATTATCGGTATTAATACTACTGTCATTATTCAGTCCAATGTCTTTGAATGCAAAATCCACAAAATGGCCCATTTCCAACATTGGGTCTTGCAAGTCCTTGGTAATATATGTAACAAATTGAGCATGATCATATGCTGAAAGTCTTACATTTAATTTAACCTTTGAAAAGACATCCTCAATTTTTTTTGTATGGATTTGATCGGATTTGTAATTATTGAACAAAAAGGGACTCATGATATGACTAGTTATACAGTCTGCAATTATTGTACTGCATTCAGAGACTTGTTTCAAATTGATGATCTTATTTGCAGTGCTTTTGTCAACCAAAATCTCTTCCACAACCATTGTCGAGAGGCTTTGCTTCACGGATTTATTCAATTTCTCAATCATTACACGGTTAAACTCTTCAAATATCAAACAATTGTAATTAGCCTTTTCCAGGAACTTTATAGCTTGAAACAACGAAAGAGGCTTATCCTTATAGTAATCATTGGGTATGAATTTCAATTGACCATTGTTCATCCATAGACGATTTGCAGCCTTCTCTGGGGTCAACCATTCTGGTGAAAGATCGGCACCATCTGCAACCAAGAACTCACCATCCTCATCATAGCAGTGCATGTGCAAATCCGGGTCTCTGTTGATGAACTTAAACAAGAGACTGGTAATCAAGTACATGTCGCTGATGTCATTAGACGAAGTCGGGAGCTGGCACATGATAAAAGGGTAATTAGACTTGTTGGCCGCATGCGTAGATGGGAACAACTCCAAATCAAGCTTGAGCCCTGCATCTGGGAAGTAAAACGGATAGTGGTCCTGAAACGGCTGGATAATCGTCTGTTTGAGCTGTTTGAAGTATAGAGAAAGCTTGTCTAGCAGTTTATCAGGTGTAGCATATGGGTCGATGAGGAATATTGTAATGGTGAGAGATTCCTCTAGTGAGAGCGGATCTGCATCCAAGTACTCCCAGGGTCCGTCGGGATCCATCTTCTAGAGCAGTTAGTAACAATCAGCTATGTGTTCTAGCCAGTAAAACCCTCTAGTACACTGTAAATACCTCTTAAAAGACGGATCTCCCTCTCCACCCAGTTGAAATATTTCACCAGCTTCAAAATAAAATAAAATCCTCCAGCCGCATAGACCAAAAGAGGCTCCCGAAAGCGAAGCCTGCTTATCGTCTTTGCTCTTGTCCATCGTACGATATTTCAGCTTCACCACCGAAACGCAGGAACCTCTGGCTACCCCAGACTGGCAGCCATCTGTCTGTCTGTCTGTCTGTCTGTGTTTGCGTGTGCTTGCTTTTATACTTTGTCTCTAAACGGCTGCTCTCCTTTTCTTGCCATGCAGTCCTCCACTCCAGATGCGTCTTCCACCTCCTGGCTTTACCTCCCGATTACGGTCCGCATCCTCAACTCCATTTCCAGAAACAAGCTATTCGGCCTCTCGGGGATCTATTTGGTAGCCGTGGACAGCTCTTCGGGCTTGGTGACGGAGTTCATTATCTCTCTAGGCAGGCTCCCGGCAGAGATCCAGTCGGAAGTACTCTCGCTTGAGATCTACTTTACCTCCAGCCAGCTTATCAATAACCAGTCCTCAGGAGATTCAAGTATCCAGTGGATCCAGTCAAAGATTATTAAATGGGTCGAGTGTGGGGTTGACCAACTTGAAGGCTTTTTAGATAACGGGTTCAAGCTTCTGCCTGAGTTTCACAAAAGTGAAGGGAATGAAAATAATAACGAAAACGAGAACAATAACGATCATTCCAATACAACTAAAACATATATCCTAATTGCCAAACCCAAATACAATTTCTACAATTCATTAAAATTAAGTGGAATCACACTAAGGAAAATTTCTTTAATTGGTACCTCGATATGTCCTCAGTCATGCTCTTTGCACAAGAAAGACTTACCCATCCAAGTATCTCTTGAAGTATGCCCCTTTGGCCTCTCAAACGTATCGATCTTCAGCGGTTATACAACAAATGGATTTATAAACTACAAGACCAAAGATGATACTTTATTCCTAAGCGATATCAAATATTTGGATAATATGGATGGAGGAATAGCTAATATCTTCATAAACGGTTATGAAGATCAAGACGCAGTACATTCCCTGGGTTTGGTATTGGGGAATCTAGTAAAGAAAAATGGATCAGGTGAATTGATGGCTATACTGAGTTGGAAATACATCTTACAGCAGATTGACCAGATTATTACATCAGAAATAAAACACTCTCAATTCCTCAATAATCCTGCCGGTCTAGTTTTGTCATCATCAAAAAGACAAATCACAAGTACAAAACTTAGTGGGATTACCAATAGCAAAATCACTTCATTTTCACCTTTGAAACAATTACAATCATGTTATTGCTCTGCTGTTATTGAAAGCAGAATCTCCGAGGCAGGTTCAAGAGCATTCAAGACGTTCAATAAAGAACCTTCCTCAGCTGATGCATTTGCGAATTCTTTGTTTCCCTTAGTGGATAGAACATCAGTTGTAGCTATTACGGTTCATCACAACAACGGACAGAACTACTGGGGTTCAGGAGTAAAAATATCATCTAATCTGATAGTCACTAATAGACATGTGATCCTAAATGAAAATGGGAAGTCTCCCAACTCAATAAAGCTCTGGTATGGCAGTGATAACGATAATACCAAAAGTTTACAATTACTTAATCCACAGCTTGACCGTGAATTGTTCATACCGTTTGAAGGTAGGATCTTTGACATATGTTATATCAAGATTAACGCCGATCAAGACGCAATTGACTTCAATCTTTATCAGAATCTAACCAAATTCCTAGATCAGTATGACGATACTAATAACACTAAAACACTAAGCAAGTGCTTGAAACCTCATACTCCTGCATTGTCTGTAGGTTACGGTTTATTTTTTGACAGTTCCTTTCCCACAATAAAGCCATTAGTATCACAGGGTTACGTCTCTGCAAAGATCGATCTAAAGATATTCGACCACTACAGGCAAAGGATCCCTACGATGATTATCGCCTCATGTTCATGCTGGGCTGGATCCAGTGGAGGTGGGGTGTTTGCGATAGACTTCTTGAACAAAACAGAGATTCTCGTTGGTATCATGGTTAGTAACGGGAAACTAAGCACTGGAGAAACTTTGAGTAAGTTCAATTTGCTGATCCCCGTGGAAGTGCTGGGATTTGCACTTTGTGATTTATTTGTACAGAAACTCCCTCTAGCCATGGGTATAGATGCGCAAATCGAAAGCTTGTGGAAACTTAAGGAATTATACAAGGATGTCTTTATGGAAAGCAGCAGGCTGTAATCAGAAAACATAAATAAATACCTAAGTAGCTAGTATAGTTCAACCAGAAAGTCAGTTTAAATCAGTCAAAGCCAATACAACATCTCTGGAAGTTGTGGGTGTGCTACTTTTTTTTCTCTTTTTTTGTTTACGTTTTTCCGCATTTGGACATGCGAGCGACTCTTAATTTTTGTTTTGTTTGGGTTGCTTGTTGTTTTAATCTGAGACGGTCCTTGTCTGTTGTTCCTGTCTGTACACTTTCCCCCAACGTCCTTATTTACCCTTCTTCTTGTTGTCTTGCTTATTTGCTACCACTGTTTGAGTCCTGTTTTGAGTTTATATACTTAGTGCACCCTCAAGCTAAAGCAATTGCAACTGATATCATCTCCCGCAAATCACCACGCCGCCCTGTTTCACCATGAGTTTCCATAAGAAGACAAAGACAGAATTGAAAGATATTGCCGACGAATTAGAAGTCGATATCAGTGGTATCTCTTTAAAGAAAGCCATCAGTGACAAGATCATTACCAAGCTCATTGAAGACTATGACTTCCATGTTGCCAACAACACTAAGTACGCAAAATCAGCTAAGTACTACAGACTCGGATCTCCTTCTAAGGAAAGACCTTCTTCTGTAGGTTCCAACATTCCATCCACCCCAACCAAACCTGCTGCTGCTGCCGCTGAAGATGAAGATGACGATGAAGAAGATGAAGAAGCTGATGAAGACGAAGATGATGAAGAACACGAAGAAGCCGCTGCTGTAGAAGAACATTCCGAAGACGAAATTGTTTTAGAGGGCCTTACCTTTGCTGAAAAACTTGACTACTGGAAAGAATCTCTTTTGGAAAAATACTATGATGTCGAAGACTTTATTGTAGACAAGAACTTTGACTTGCGTGAATACTTATCTGATCCATCTAGCCTCAATAAACTCTTGTCAATTGTTGAACTCATTAGATTGGCTGCTTACTATTACGAAACCGTTCCAGTCAGTCAAGCTTGCTTTGTTCCTCAATTATTGAAGGACAATCTTCCTCCTGCCGTCTTAAACTTTTCAATTATAAACCTTGAAGTCTTGGCTTCTACCCAATTATGGTCTACTTTCTTACTTGGAGCCTTTGTCTCTTATTTGCTCCCATCCATCACTGGTTATTACATTGGCTTTGACTACTCAGAAGTTGATCCATTCATCTTCTCCTTAAGTAAGCTTTTCTACTGCTACAGTTTATTCAAGTCAGTCTTTACCTCTGCTGATATCCAACAAGAAGTCAAGTTTGCTTTCTCTTCAGGAAGTTTCACTCTTGGTTACATCTCTGATTTTGTTCATCACAGTTTGTTCCACAGTACCTTTATCTTAAAGGGTCTTTTTGCTAACTGGCATTTAACCTTGTGTATTTTCACTACATTAGTCGCTTTATACGCTCAAGTCATGTTAGAGGGCTTTGAAGACGATTCAGATGATGAAGATGACTATGATTATGATGATGATTCTGATTTCGATTACTAAATTTGAAATTTGAGTGAGGGAAAATGACTTACTTTGATATTATTTTGATGTCAAGACCCATTTTCTTTCCTTATTACTATCACCAAAAGTATTATTACCAATAGTACTATTTTATTTTTATATTATTATTATTATTATTATTATTATTTTTATTATTTTTATTATTATTATTTGTATTTCTATCCCTTTACACTTTTGACACCCTTTTCTAAGGTTTAGATACATTACTTGAGTATAACTTTGAAAATTCCAAATTGTATCTACTCTTTTTCTCCTTTTCTATTATTATTATGATTTGATTATTTTCTTTTCCTACCCCGTTTGTTAGTTTTTATTATACTTATCCACTTCAACTTATTTCTTTTCTCTTTATGGAGTTTTTTTTTTTTTCTTTGCTCCATCAAAACCTATCGGTATCTCTACTGATATACCAGAGTTTGTATTTTAGTGTATATTTGTTTCAATATCAACAATTTATTATAATATGTAATTATTTTTGTTACATACATTTAAAAAGTCGTAATCGGACCTAAATCTTCATTGTTACACACTGTTTCAAAGTAGCTCCACACATCTTTGAACAATTCTTCAATTCCTTTACCATCTACAAAAACCGTTTGCCACTGTTTACCTTGATTCAAATCCTCAAACTTCTCAAATTGAATACGCACTTTATCTTGGAAAGAAGATACCTCATACCTCTCTTCACCAAACCCTTCACGAACATTACTATTCACACTATCTTTAAATTTTAGAAATACAGTCATATCAGGCTTGGGCAATCCCTTATCTGGTCCCAAACACCACTCAAAATCCATTCCCTTGGCACAAGAGTACGCCACTCCAGAGTAGACATATCTATCAAGCACAACGGTAACACCATCTTCTAACAATTTCAAAATCTTGTTGTTTAACTCCCAACGATTAGCACTGAAAAGTAAATGTGCACTCTCATCGCTCAATTCAAAAGACCTGTCCATAAGGTATGTGTTGATCAGCTGACCTATGGGCGTCGTACGCTCTGGGAACTTGACCAACTTAACTCTCTTGCCTAGAGTATTTGTAAGGTACTCAATAACTTTATTCGTTTGCGTTGTCTTGCCCGTCCTGTCTAGCCCTTCAATCAAGATCAATGCTCCTCTACCCATTGTATCACCTGTATATTCTCTAACCTGGGACAAGAACCTTTGTTTCTTTGGGGAAAAAACAGTTTTGCTAGCTGTTTGAAAGTGAAAAGCGGTGATTTAAAACTTAAGAGCACCTTATTACCATACACGAAAACACGTAATATCTTATCATGCAAAAAAAAACCAAAAAGTATAAAATGGCGACAGCAGCAGGATTCGAACCTGCGAAGGCATAGCCCATTTGATATCGCTTAAAAAATTCGAGTCAAACGCCTTAACCACTCGGCCACACTGTCACAATCAACCATTTCTACCGGGCTCTTCAAATGCGCCCTTAGTTTACTAGTCACGTGCCTGCGACATTTTAAAAGTTGTTCAAGAGTATTTTTTAGAAGTAGGTTTAATAATTGTTGGCTGTATATATCTGTATCAGTAGGTTAAAAGAATACTGCAAATTTTAAATGCTAAATTCAACTCTAATTGAATTTAAAATATTGATATTGCATCTCTTTCTTTCTTGAGATTTTGACTTTTGTTTTTAAGTATTTAATGATTCTTTGAGTTTCAAAATCTAATTTTATATAATACACAAAATAACGTTGCTATTTAAACAAATGAAAACGAAAAAATTTTTAATTTTAAGATATACAAAAACTCATTTAATTTGCTAAAATAATATACAATATTATGCAATATATATAGATACACCAAAAATACAAAGAAGGAAAAGTAGGTGCTATGACTTACATGCGTTCCAACCTTATTTACCAATCGACTGTTACGCCATGTTATGCTAGACTGTTCGTCAAAATAGAGTTCAATCTCTTGAAATACTTTTCAACATTAATTACATTGTTGTCGTAAATAGCGTGCATCAACGACTGAAATGCTATTCCATAATTGATCACATCCAGTTCACTGACTTGTTGATTTAAATCAAATGATTTAGTTATATTGAAAGAATGCACAAAGAACAACATGGTCGTTATTAGGTTGTAGACACTGAAAGAATCGATAGTGTATTTTTTGAACTGAATATCTGTAACTAGTCTCTTGTAACGGAAACAGTAAAATTCAGCAAGTCTTTTCACTGTAGTTTGTTTGATAGAATCTCTTTTGACATTATAGTGGGCCTTATCCATTATGCATAAAATTTTAATCGTTGTATGAAAGCCATCCTCCGTGTGAAAATTTACCAAATATATCATTCCATTTTCTACTATCAACGGGAATATTTGATTATGATGATCCACTTTCAATATTTCTTCAACCTCTTCTTCATCAAACACCATTCTGTTCCTGTTATCTTTGTTCACTTCAATTACTTCTCGAGTAAGAATATCCCATGTAGATAAATCTGAAGATACCTCACCTTTTGCAAGATCATAATGACCCCAATGTTCAATCATTTCAATAAATTCATCAATCACAGCAATATTGTCTGGGAACTGTTGTAAATTCTGAGCGATTTCTCTGATGAACAGTTTAGCTGCCTTACGAGGAAAATAGTTTTGTTGATGTGTAGTTAATTCTGTTGGATTTTCTGTATCAGAGTTAAGTTTTGAAGTTTTAGCAACTTGCTCATTGTATTTCAACATTTCCAAAGGAGCATTTGAGTTAAGTATCCTGATTTCAGGTTCAACTGATTTTTGTTCCATGAAATCAATAAGATTTCCAAAGACTTCTCTTGAAGCACTATATCTATCAATTGAATCGATGTATTGAGAAAACTGAGAGATATCAAATACTAAATTTTCATTTTCCAGCATACCATCGCAAAAGCTTTTTGTCTTACAACAGCAGGTATAAATTACTGCAAGGACATTTATAGCTTGTATATTTGAAGTTTTCGAAAATAGATTTTCAAATTTTATTGGTTTACTTAATGAGGATTTAGTAAGCTTGACTCCCATTTTCAAAATGTAATCTTCCAAGTCCATAACTGTTCTGAGTGGGAACCCATCAACTAAGGGTTTACCCTTTGTCGAACAGTCAACAAGAATAATTTTTTTCTTTTTCTGAAATCCAACAGCTAGATGCCAGTTGTGTTTACGCTTGAAGGGGAAAAACAGGATATCAATATCTCTATCAACAGGACCATACTCTGTCTTTGATTTGAAGATTCCTAGAGTGTATTCTGATGATGGACCAAACACATCTAATATTTTATTCATGAAAAGATAAAGCATTTCTTCAGACCAGACCTCTTGAACATGAGAGTCATCTGCAAAGGAAATTTTTGTGGTCAAACCTGTGTATGAGTGACGTATCACCTCCTGAGGGGCAAGTGATTTGTGCTCTTTCACATATAGCCTATAACGGGAACATTTATACAACACAATTAAGTTAGTATGACTTTTTTGACACGGTGAACGCGGTGTATCCAGCTGCTTGTTGGTTGAAAAACTTACATGAACTCGGCTAATTTGTTCGAAAAATCCCCTTGAACTTTTTTCGACATTATTTAACAGGCAATCAGTGTTCAAATAACTATAATGCGCCAATCAAAGTTCTTTTCATGCTAACTCCTGAGTTTCTGATCTATCAATCTCTAGATTTTAAGATGATAAGATTAAAACAAAAAAAAAAAAGCTGGTGCAGAGATGTACTGTGGACTAATCACACTGTACTTGTTTTTTTTTCCGTCTTGACCTTTATCAAGCCTTTTGAGAGTTTAACCTTACTTATTGCGTGAAATGTGAAAAACGTGAACATCATACGTGAACATGGCAACATGAATTAGATTGTATTCTACAGAATCCAAAACTTTAAGGCAAACCTGTAAACAAGCTACCCAAAAAAAAATTCTATAATGATAAGAGACTACTATTATAAATTAGTAAAAAAAGTCTTTGTATGAGGAAAGCCTAAGGATGGTAAACTCTATGGAACCTTATCTTATGCCTGAAGCATAAAAGATGCAAGTGTAGAATTTGAAAAAAACCATAAAAACTAACAGTTACAAACTCCCCAGTTTTTTAAAAGGAATGTGAGACCATGGTGTGATAAAATAACACATGTACCAGATAAGGTTTCAAACTAATTCTTTCTTTTGTTTTTACCATTTTTGGAGGTCAAGGTCTCCACAATCTAGACTTTGAAGTACTGTTATTTTACTAAACATGCACTATTCAAAATCTTTTTCATGTAGAAAAGGTTTATTTATTTTACTTTTAAAAAGCCAAAATAGTCAAAATAGTAAATTCATACTTTACAGATTACAGATACTCCAGAAATTGTTCCATCAAAACTAATACGTACCTGGTTTGAAACCAAAAATGAACTCTTAGATTACAATAAAGTAAGGTATTTTTGATTCATTGATCAACTCGTATAGAACTGAACGTCTTTCAGACAAAGGCGAGGAGAAGATATAACGATATGGCGTGACCTTAACATCTTCTCTTTTGTTTCGGTTTCCTTGCCTTATTAGGATTAACCGCGGGGTAGAATATTTTCATTCTCTCACAAGGCAAGATCAATTTTTTTTTCTATTTTTTTATTTTATTAAATGTCTTCTTTCATTTTATTTCAACGAGAAGTATACATCAGGATTGAAGGTTTTATGAGATCGTATATAAAATGCATAAAAAAGGAGGAATGCGGAAAATTTCTACATATGTTTATATATAGTGTAAATTTTGAGAAAAGGCTTGATTGCTTGTAGACAACATAAATGTCAACTCTACAAGGTAGTTCAATGTAAAATAAGGTTTATTACATTGAGCTACAAAGAATAAATGATGAAAAAAACGGTAAACCCCGTGAGGTTCCAAAAAAAAAGACACAACACATAATCGTTGAGAATACGAGGTTAAATCAATGCATATAATAGAGCTACTCAATAAATGGAGTGTTATTTAAGGGCTGTTATTATCCAATCAAGGCGGTCAATTTTCATAGAAGCATATACAATAGACGGTATGGTTTAAACATATGGATACAATAACAGGTTTTTTGTAAGGCAGGGAAAAAGCATTATCTATATGCTTTGCATTTAGTATATACTGGCGCAAAAGCTGCATTGGTTACATAATCAACAATTTAGTCTGCTTTTGCGTTTCTTCTGCTTTTCGCTCAAATTGCTTTGGATGCACAGTCTAGATTTCTCGCTTCTGCTCCCATAAGCATTGATTGATTGCATAAATTAAGCAAATAAGTGGAGAAAAAAAGATGATAAATGGCCAACGTATTTGCAAACAACCACAAGAGCACAAGAGAAAAACTTTCTCTTTGCGAAAAGATTTTAATTACTTTTGAGTAAACTTGCTGTTTTAAGGTTTGCAAAAGAGAATTAATATATGTATTCTCTGCAGAAAAGAAATATTCAAGTAAATTACTGAAGAAGAGAGCCGCTACGTCACATGGTCTAGTAGGGAAATCTTAGTAAATCGAATAATCGTAAATCAAGCAACCAGGCGTTATATATAATTGTATCACTTGTTTTTTTGACAATTTTACCAGGCGAAATTTCATAATCTGTAAATGCAAGCGTAACGGCAAAAGTCTAAAAAAAAAAAAAAGATTCAAATGTAGACTAAAAGAAGGCATTCACAGAGGCGTTGATTGGGCGTTTCAATAAGGTTTTTGGTGTCTATGCATACATATTGCTCCTGGCTCGAATTACATCAGTAGTGTGGCTGCAATTAGTTGCTTGGTACGTGATAAGCCTGTCCTTTGCTTGTCAGCTTGACCGCGGTTGAGGTGAACAGAAGCAAGTGATATGAATGACGTAGTAGATGTATGTATATATATTTATATACACAGAACGTATAAAGAGAAGATTGCTTTTGGCTATTCTCGTTTAGCTCTTTTTCTTGCTCGCATGACGAAACAATATAGTGCAGAATTTTATTGTTCAGAAACTAAATCGAGTAAGAAGTTCTCTGTTCAGTTTTAGAACAAAACTTTTCAAGATTTATGCTAGCATACGGTGATCATGCTATTTTAGCAACGCAGCAGGACGCTAAAAAAACCACCCATGCTAACTCGAGTGAGCTAACTTTGCTTAGGTAAACTTCAGCTAAGCGGCCCTGTTGTTGTCTCTGGTCCTTGGAACGCAAGAAAGATAGTCATGAACACTTTTTCCGTTGTATACAGAAAAATAAATATAAATCTATGGATTGCAAAATAATCCATGTATATACATGTGTAGGTTTTATACAAGATTCTGCAGTTTGTTGGCTTCCATTCAAGGAGCTCTATTGTTTTGCTGCAATTTACATCGTATATTATATATCTGTAGAAATATATGGGCAGTCTCCTCCAGATCCATACAGGTTCGAGGAGCATGCGGCGCTATGTTCTAGACGACGGAAAATCTCGTTTAACACCCAATCTCTAAGCCCGGAAAAAAATTATGTTATAGGCATCTCCTTGAATCACTTTCCATCCTCAGAATATAATTTATAGGATCAATGATCAGATTTAAATGAGTACTTGTATAATACATTAAAGAAATGATAGATATGGAGAAGAAATATTGTGCAATCGGAGATAACTTTTCAAAATCTTTTAAGCGATCAAAGGTCTGCAAAAAACAGAACCGTTTACAGGAGGAGAAACTAAATTCAAATTTAGTGAGCTTTTTAACCAGAATAGGTGAATCAACCTATGGAATTGAGCAATTATACGAAATGCAGATAAATATGCATATAGTCATAGTTTAACACATATGTATATCAATAAATGTTTGTACTGACATTAACGCACAAACCGGCACATGGGCCATGTCACGTATTTTACATTACATACATAATTAAGAACTTATGTGATATTCAAAGACTTCTGGAGTCAAACCTGGGATTGTAGTCTTTTGATTTTTGGTTCTGCACACTAATACTTCAATGCCCAGCACAAGTTTTTCTTATGGTAAGGCGGTTTCTATTCTTCATATGAATCTCATAGTATTGCTCATACCAGAAGCAATTACAAAACTAACTCTTGTCGAGGCTAAATTTTTCTCAGGCGTTTCGCGGAGCTCCTGTAGATTATTTCATCATTCTTTCCTTTCTCTCCTCTCCTTCCTCATGCTCGAAAAACTGTTGGTTGACGCACAAATCCACACCGCACGCAATATAATCGCCTTACTGCACGTTCCCGCTAGCTATCTTCTCTGCATCTGAGCCAATTTTTCAAGCGTTGCTGAACTTCTATGCAATGCCCAGAAAACTTGTCTTAACTTCCTTTTGCCATGCATGTCTTCTGTATTTATATTAACTACATATCCCAGTCTTGGATGTTGAAAGGAAACTCTGGCTACTGCGAATCACTTTTTTCGCCCAGTCCTTTCTCCAGACAAAGTTAATTTAATCAACTATCAGGGCTGCAAATCTACAATCAAATGATATATTTTGGCCTCATACAGTGGATTTCACTGCTGGTTGGTCTTCTTCATCCAGAGATGCTAGTCGCCGCAGCAAATACCACACCTAATACTGCTGGTAATGTTAATTCTGTTGCTTATGGTTGCCTCATTCCCTCAGATTACACAACTCTTGATGGTTTCAATGTCAGAGCATTCAAGTATGGTGGTGGAACTTCTGAATTATCTAGTATATCTTCAACCTCTTTTGTTGCTTATGGCTACACAACAAGAAGCTTGTTGACCTCTGCCTCATTAATCACATACCCATATATCTCCTACTCTTCTACCACAAGAGTCTCATGTACACCGAGAGGAAATGGGAAAGGGTGTACCACAAGTTCTGCAGAATCTTTTTCAATGGAAGTTTTAGGTATGGATATCACAATTGAACAAATATTATTAGAGTTTACAGGTTACTTTTACGCATATGAGACTGGTATTTATACCTTCCAACTACAAAGTATAGATGATGCAGCAATGGTATTTATGGGCTCAGGAAGTTTTGGTTGTTGTCATTCTTCTACTATTCCTGAATCCACAAATTATATCATGTATATTACCAAAACGTATAATCAAGCAGCTACTTCATTACAGTCATATGTCTATATGGTGAAAGGGTACTACTATCCTATGAGATTGGTTTATTTAAATGGTGCTACTAATGCCGTATTGTCATTTGCAATTGTGACTCCTTCAGGTTTGTCAATCACTGACTTCAACGATTATGTCTTTCAATTCACAGGATCTGGCTCATCATGCACTGCTTTTACTTCTACTTTACCAGCTTCAACATTTACTATTCCTGGTTCTATAGCCACAACGTATACATCCAGCTCAAATGTTATTGTAGTGACCGAAACAATTGCCTTACACACAAGCACAATACCAGGTAGCTCTTCATCAACTTACACTTCAGGTATTACCGTAAGCACAATCGGTACCACTTATACTACTTCTGAGATTTTTGTCGTTACCCCAACTATTCCATTAATGACTACTACCATTCCAGGCCCAGTTTCGAGCATCTTCACCTCAGCAGTCACTTTGACTATTGGAGGAACTACTTATACTACTTCTGAAATATTTGTGGAAACTGCTACTATTCCATTAATGACTACTACCATTCCAGGCCCAGTATCGAGCATCTTCACCTCAGCAGTCACTTTGACTATTGGCGGAACTACTTATACTACTTCTGAAATATTTGTGGAAACTGCTACTATTCCATTGCACACAACTACTATTCCTGGTCCAGTGTCAAGCGTGTACACTTCAGCAGTCACCTTGACCAGTGATGGAACCATTTATACTACTTCTGAAATATTTGTGGAAACTGCCACTATTCCATTGATGACTACTACCATTCCAGGCCCAGTTTCGAGTATCTTCACCTCAGCAGTCACTTTGACTATTGGCGGAACTACTTATACTACTTCTGAAATATTTGTGGAAACTGCCACTATTCCACTGCACACAACTACCATTCCTGGTCCAGTGTCAAGCTTGTACACTTCAGCAGTCACCTTGACCAGTGATGGAACCATTTATACTACCAGTGAGATCTTTGTTGAAACTGCGACTATTCCATTGCACACAACTACCATTCCTGGCCCAGTGTCAAGCGTGTACACTTCTGGCGTTGAGTGGTACAGCAGTTCTTTATCATGGCCTACCTCTGAGATATTTGTTGAGACAGCTACTATTCCATTGCACACAACTACCATTCCAGGTTCAGTTGCCAGCACTTTTACTTCAGCAGTCACTTTGACTATTGGCGGCACTACTTACACTACCAGTGAGATCTTTGTTGAAACTGCGACTATTCCACTGCACACAACTACTATTCCTGGCCCAGTGTCAAGCGTGTACACTTCTGGCGTTGAGTGGTACAGCGGTTCTTCATCATGGCCTACTTCAGAAATATTTGTGGAAACTGCCACTATTCCATTGCACACAACTACCATTCCAGGTTCAGTTGCCAGTACTTTTACTTCAGCAGTCACTTTGACTATTGGTGGCACTACTTATACTACCAGTGAGATCTTTGTTGAAA